>OFHS01001663.1:0-25880 GCA_900245855.1 Calvadosia cruxmelitensis
GCGGTTTTTGTTGATATGTTGAGAGGAGTTCGTCCTCTATTACTGACATGTATATGTCAGCGTAGCTTGGGGCAAAGCGTGTTCCCATTGCTATGCCAGATATTTGGAGGAAGTATTCCTTCCCAAATGCAAAGTAATTTGTGTTCAAGATCATATGAATCGTATCAAGTAATACTTTCAAAGGTGGTCCTTGATAATATTGTTTGTGTCGAGTGACGAATTGACGCACAGCCTCGATACCGAGTTTATGTTTGATATTCGTGTATAGAGACGAGACATCCAACGCTGCCAATTAGCCCTTAATCCTGTAATATTTTATCTGAAATTCTCCCCTCTCCCCTTACTCCCTGTACCCTGGACCCCAAAAGATACTCACAGATGATGTTTACTTTGGTAAACATTAGAAAGGAGGAAGTCGACAGTAATAGGCCCACAGTAGTAAAAAGAGGAAAACAGAACACTGGTCAATCATCACATCATCAGTGTGGGTCGAATTTTCAATTGCGTTGCTGCTTGTAAAGTTCTTGACGGTAGTATTGTATATTAGAAACGCGCTATAGAAGTACATAAATCAGAGAAAATGAACGATGTACAGTCAAACCTATATTAGTGGCTACCTCTATAGAGCAGCCACCTGTGTATAAAGGCCACTCTTCCCAACCCCAAAATGACACTTTATATAGAAATCAGCATGTACAGAAAGGCCACCTGTCTGTAATTGTAAAGGCCATTTTCCTCAGTCGGGTCCCAAAGGTGACCATTATAGACTAGTTTATTAACGCATTTCCTTGTCATCTGTTACGTAATGCATGTATTTGAAGAAATCAAAAACAAATTACCATAGAAAGCAATGATTTGATCGTATTTTTGGAAATGGCATCCATTCTATTGGTTGATTTTGATTGCGCTCACAAAGGCATCGCATACATGAATTCATGACTCAAGGAAATAATTTAACAGCTCGCCTTCGTCAGACATTGTAATCATTGAAACGAGAGACAATAAAGCCACAATGTCGGAAAGCGTTAAATATAGGAGGAAGAAATAACCTGCACATCTTCCTGTAACTTGCGCTCATAAATAGAAGTCTTTGGGCATATATATTTCAGTCATCAAGAAACCAACTGTAGCAATTACACTGCTAAAAGCTAAATTGAATTTGAGACACTTTAGAAGTTGGATTGACAAATAAGACGATTGCAGCCATGAAGCCAGTCGTGATGACACTGCTTTGCGTGACTATGTTAGTCATTGCTGTTGTCAGCCGAAGGGCAGATAATCCCGAAGAACAAGATGACATTCTGGAAGACGAAGGCGATGAGATTGAAGAACTTTTGAGGGAGCAAGACGAAGGTAAAATGAGCTCAATTGTGACATAGGATAAACAATTATGTTCAGAATGTTTCAAGAGATTCATACTAATAACTATTATGTGCTTCCTTCATGAATCAATATCACCATGATATCACCATCACAAATTGAAACTTAAGAGCCGTGCTTTAATAAGGGCAGCCACTGGGACCTTATTCATAGTCCGGGACTAAACGTTGAATCTGTACGAAATCACTGAAATCTATATATGGAAGTTGAATAATGGACTACTCTTTAATCCCGTCCCATGAATAAGGCCCCTGGTGTCTTCAGCTTTAGTTCACTATTCTATTACATTTTATTTTACAGCATCGGCAAATTAGTATTCTTGTGTTGACTTTGGAAATGGACTTTAAAACAGAAATTTCGCTTTTAAATAGGTGGTGGGGTCAGATATTTGCAGTTTACGTGGCGACCAAAGCATATCTTCCTGTGTCGTCATCAAGCTTTTGAATTTAACTCAATGGAAAACTTGAGAAACTGATCCCAAAGTTAAAGAAGAAAAGAGATGTTGTCGCTGGGTGTGGAAGAAAAAATTGCAATCGATCGCAAGTAGTATTAAGTCCCATGTTGCGTGAAATCTATACTCCGCCAAGTAAAATCTCTTTCAAAGATGTGAACAAGTATGGCATGCATAATTGGATAAATGACAAATCATTTAAGAAATCCCTAATTAATTGCTGGTAATCTAGATGCATTTTACAACAACTAGGACATCCTTGATGTACTTTTGCCGAATCACTAAAACAGCTAACCGGAGCAAACTTAAAGCTGCTGTTCGAATGACCCATGAAGCCTTCCATAGATTGTGCATACTGCACGTTGTCGCGTTCCTCAACACTCGTCCAAGAAGATGTCTAAATTGGGAAACATTTGACCCCAGCCGAAAAATAACAAATGTCTTAATAAATTTGCTATGAGATGTTAATTACTTCAACGATACTCAAGTTGAGAAGAAGACAAAAAATGCGAAACAGGATTTCTGAAAACCCAGTTTGTTTCAAGGAGTTTGGGATCGACACAGCAGGGAAGATGAAGACTGTTTCACAGAGCATGCGCAGAGCAGCTGCCGAAATGGGCAGCATGTGCCAGAACGAAATCACGCCAGCATCAAGCGAATTCCCATCGCGCATTTGATGTATCATGTCCTATTGTCCTTAGTATTATCAATCTGCAGCCCCCATTGACGTATCGAGAACATCGAGTGTTGTAATGAGAGTATCTCGTAAAACGGAAATAATAATCACTAAAATCGAGACGGAGACACAGCCTTCGCATTCTTCGTACTAGAAACAACCCCTTTTTCAATCAAATCCGTCAAATGACGTAATGCATAATCATACATCGACTCATAATTATCTACGTTATGCATAATTAACATAACACTACGATCCATTTACAGAATCTCTTCGACTACAAAACCAAACAATGCTAAGTCGTAACTATACCGATTAACACTGAATATACAGAATACAAGTTGGGTTATTCTATCTGTGACGCTATTGAAAATCACGTTATCGACATATAATTATTATTTGTAATTATGCTAATTATAGTCTACGTCATTACTAGCTGCACATGAGCAGTTGTGTCCTGCATTACAGTATATCTACGTGATCTACCTAAATAAAATCACTTGAGCTTTTGTTTGTTGCCGCTCGCACACGCAATCCTGTGTCTCCTCGGTGTCGCCATCCTCTCGAACATAACAGTTATGCCTAGCATCGCTATTTGCTTTCACTATTTGGCAAGCTGAATTTAATACGGTGTTTCTGCTTCAGACCAATTATTTGTGGAATTCTAATAATGGCTTGTAGTCTATCAAAACTCTGATAAGTTGTGTTTGCTATGTTTTGTGTGGTGACATCGATGCCAACCCAGGACCCTCCCATCATTCTATTCTCTTGTGGAACTGCAACAGTCAGTTCATGAAAGGGTTCCTTTTCAAACAGCTCATCGCATTTTCTTTGTTATTTGTTTTTAGACGAAGAACAAGAGCGGGATCCAATCAACATTCATGGCATTCGACACACAAGGAGGTCCCCGCCCCCTTCTCCTAGATGGTGGTGGGGCCGATAGCCTCGTTTTTCAACAACCTCGTTGGCATGAATCACATGCTTACTGGATATTCTTGAAGATGTTGTTGTTGTCCGTCGTGGTGTTGTCATGCAAACCGTGAACTGATTCATGCAGCAGTCTGCTATTCCGTTTTTCAGCTGAATTCTCTGAAATTGAATCAGATTTAAATGAAGTGGATTTCTCGTGGCTTGTTATTGTCTCAGGCAGTCTTATGTTTGGAATTATAATTACGTGCAACTGTTTGATCCGCTGCTGGCCACATCATTGGAATGAGCGCACCTGCAATTAAGGGAGACTTCTAACCAAACGGTGGAAAGCTTTTCCACAGCCCATATATAGACGTAAATAATCTTAACAAGTTTTAAAATTGCTCAGCAAGTGCATTCCTTCACCTCACTTTCGTACACTGTATGACCATGTTTTGTAAAGTTGCAATTTGGCAAGGATATCTATATAATAAAAATAATAATTATAATAATAATAATGAAAGGAACTTTTATACAGGATAGACACTTCAGCGAAACATACGCTGTTATCAACATATGTCATGTGAAACTGAAATTCTATGTAAACTGAGAATTTATGCTTAAAATGGTTGAAATTGTCTAAAATTGGTTCAAAAATGGTTAAAAATGGTTACTACCATGTAGCACGCTGTATAACCTATGCCTAAGTTAGGCCTGCACTTCGCCTGATTACACAATTATAAACCCATTAAAACCATTTTTATAGCACAAAATGCAATCTGTAGCAAAATTGGTAGCAGAAAATGTCTACTAATGGTTAAAAACCATTTTTAATTATTAGTAGCCATTTTCTTCTCGAATAGATATTTCCGAAGGGGTGGACATAACATCGACTTGACTTGCAGCCAAATGCAAAACTCCATCAACTTCTACTTCTGTAAAGCGTGATGAGCGTTCGATGAGGTAGCTCGTCTGTCTCATGACCAGCACGCTGTATAACCTAGGCCTAAGACTAAGCGACTCCCTCTTCAGTGGCCTCATTTAAGGGCTTGTTAGAACCTTGCCTAGCCTATTATAACATTATCGCCTCAAATTTTCGTGTTGTTGTCTGGTCTCGGTCAGTTTAGAATAGGCTCTGTTGACACTTCTTGTCATCATGATGGTAGCTTATTGCTGATTAAACCTCAACATTCTCCTAGTACTGTTCATTCATTGCAGTGGTTATTGCCTGCGGCTATTTGGCTCTCCATTGGAGTGAAATCTTACTCATGCTCGCATCATCCCACACTTTTGATGAGTTGCCGTTACAAATCCATGAGACCCAATATCTAGTTTCGATTTCTATATTGATCGTCATTCTGTAATTTAAGCCTCATTTCCATTAACCGCCTCGCATTCATGGGATTCATGCTAATTGGCCTCTGCCACATGGGATGACGTCATTAAATTACTTTGTTCTGATGTGCAATCGACCGTACTCTTTTCTATGATGATCGATTTCAAAAATTGTTCTTCGCTGTCAAAATTGTCGATTTCAATGCATAAACACGTGACTGTAGTAGCTTGAATCTCAAAGTGTTTCAGGCTGCACTTGGCCAATTATCAGACAAAGTAGGAGCTAGATATTTAGGACGGTCAGCGAATTTTGCTTTCATGGGCTCACAGTTTGAAAACATTGTTCAAGTTTCATCATAGTTTTACATTGCTCAAAATCAAGAACGAGCTGAGGATTTTAAGTTAGGCCTATACACTTCACCCGATTAAACAATAATAAACCCGTTTCCCAATCTTGCTTTTCAAACCTGCAATACTTTTAGCGACCACCCAAGGGGTCAATAAAGAATGGTTTTACAGGATAGATAATACAGAAATACACAATATATAAAATAAAATTTAAGAAACAGAACTTACAGTTGTTCCACGGTCTTGTAAATTACAGTAAAGACTTTTTTTCATTTTACGGTACCTAAATTTACAGCAACACAAAATGCAGAGATTGCAAACTCATAAAGGCTATAACGTCGATTGATTTCCATTCTCTCCCACAGAATGACTGCCAGGAATTTCAATTCTATCAAATTTACTTTGATATTACTTACAGAGTGTAGTTTCTATTCAACATTATCAAGATCTGCGAAAGAAGCCATATGGCTTCAACAGATTCTTCTGAATAAATTTGATAGTTTGAGTGCAAGAAATTTGTAAACAAAACGGAGAACACTACTGCTTCCTAACGGTACCAGACAAGAATTATTCCTAGCATTTTGATCAAGGTGGATAGGAATGTAATTAGCAGAACTGCTTTAAAATTTTTGCGCTCATAATTTTTAAAGTTTTGAAGGGGAAAATCCAACTAAGATCGAAGTAATCCTGAAACAACTAAAACGTCCAAGACCTGTTCAGAGCACCGGTTTAGAGAAAAGGAGCTGAACATTTTGCAAGCTAAATTGTGGTTTCTGCGCAATCTTTAGCTCTGAGTCGAATTAAAAACTTGCTTGGCCGAGAAGATTTTTCTGGAATATCTGTGGATCAGCGCAATAGCATGTGACCCAGGATGTGACCTCTTTGTTGAACTGGGTTATTGTTTCGCGCCAAAATTCTTCTTTGCCAGCCACAACTGATTAATTGCTCAAATTCAACAATTCAAATGGACGAAATATAATTACCGTAATAACTAAAACAAACAAATGCACTTCATTGAAATCCTCAAGGAAATACAGAACATTAAATATCGTGAATATGTACTCAACTATCATCGCAGAATTCAATCTAAAGTGGATATTTCTGATACCTCGGCTGTTAACCGTTTGACAAATTGTCTCTGCACATATCCAGGGCTTATTTTCCAATTACACGGTAATATTTTGTATATGTTGTGGGACGTACACAAATCCCACGCCAGTTAATTGAATCGCTGTCGTGCAACACGCGACAACAATGTGTATTTAATATCAGCACAATAGATGAACCAGTAGAAATCCCGGATCTGAGAATTCGCTTTCTGGAAGTTGTAAATCAGATCAATAATGGTTGCCTAACAAGATATAGTCCCGACGTCAGGACGCCAAGCAATTAATCTGCCGCGGGCGCTTTTATTGTATATACCAAAGAAAGCGGTGATTTGTGGACCGATTGACGGCAAGATGATTACTTGAAGCGGTATAAAACTCTCTCTCGTTTCTTTGTGAGCTACCTTGATGAAAATTTTTGTCGACGTGGCTCCGTTTTGTTAACAAGATTTTTTAATAAAATTAATGAGCGCCGATGAGTCAGCCTTTCAGATTCTCGTTCTATATGTCGAATTTTTTTTTAGGAATTGCCAACATCCACTGATTTCCAAGCTCACCTCATAATTGCACAGCTAATATTTCTTTTTCGTGACATCCAGGCAAATGGAATATTAGCTTCAATATATTTTAGATTGACGATATCTTGAATAGCGGTTATCGACCGAAGCTTTGAGATTTGAAATCAAACTGACTTACTATACTACTAGTTTCATTACATCGAGATCTACTACTGGATAGAATTTTGGGTAATGCACTCAAGAATTGCTTCCTATAGCTTGTAAAACATTTAAAGCTGTTTCTCTCTCTCGAGATTTACGACGACCCATTAAGAAGTCCTGATATTTTTCTCAATTATATACCACATTTGAAGCACATTAGTGACAATACTACAGGAAATAGAATGCAGCCATTTATTACTATTATTTATGTAAGTATTATTCAAATCAGGAAACCCAGTAAAACGACTACTTGGTGAAACTTCCAACGCCTTTTTAAATGTCGGACACATTTTCTGGAAGCTTTTTGGTAAAATTTACATTTATGGTAATCGTTGATCATTGTGACGAAGATTCAGTCTCTATAGCGGCTGCATGCCGTTTCCAATCAGCCTGGCTAATGACATTACAACCCACCAATATAAGATATTTAATCGATATTTCTTTCATGTTTGACGCAAAGATTTAATCTTTTCTATGACTCCAAAGAATGTCTAGATAATTGGTGCAACGTAATAAACGGAAATGGCACCTGATGGAGAATGGTCATCGAAACGTATAAAAGCCAACGTTGTAGACCAGTTTTAATCACTCTTCGAACTCCCTCGGCCCCTTGACTCAGTCGCTTTGACAGCAAGTCATATCTACCAGCTATTTCATCTCAAATTTGTGAGCGAAACAGGATCGGAATCAAGGTATGTTTCAAAAACATGTTTGCAATTGCACGGCCAGGGCATCGTTGGTCTACGTTTTGATTGTTGAGGACTATTGACATTTACTGGAATGCTGTTTTATTTTTAACGCCTCGTGTATATTTCAAATTTTATTTTTCGTTTGTTTAGATGAGACTGTCTCTATTGATTTGCATCTTCCTCGTCGGATTGAGCCTCGCAATGCTCGTGGAATCGAGACCAGGGGAGTCCGTTCACGAAGACGATGAACTGGCCAATGAAATCCAAGACTATATCGAGTCACGTGAGTAGCATACCTTTCCCTTTCTTAACCATGTCATCTTTTATTCCCGTATGATCTCATGGTGGAACGATCTGTCTGATAATGTTGTCACTGCACCACTGTGTCTTGTTTTAAGTGCCGTTTAGACAAAATATTGTAAATTATCGTAGGCTATGCTTTACTGATATTTATATCCTGTATTTGCCGTTCGAATTGAATTTACTGAAAATATATCAAATCCAACCTTGTGACGTTTCCAAGGACAATCCATGAATGTAGTAGGTTTGGTTGATTGATTTGATTGATTGACTTTGAGCTTATTTCAGACATATAAACGATGCATACAAAATACCAGTTAATAAGTACATGTTTTGCTACAATTTACTATTATGACGTGAACACTCGTTTCTTGATTTAATTACTTGTGAATGTTGAATTTCGTGGCATATTCCCAGAGTGGCACAATAAAGTTAAGTTACTTAAATCGTGAATTGCTCCCAATTGCAATCACTGTACGATGTAATCTATTTTCGTTTAGTCCTGTAGTAGAGCAGTCATCTTCTGTGCTCCAGGAACATGTTGTAGCTATTCAATTAATCGGATCGATTGCTTTCTTTGCTGCAGGTGCCAAGAGAAGCAACAATGCCGATGTTGAAGAGGCAGAACCAAAACGAGTTCGTCGCTGGGCATGGTAACGAGGATGACAGCAACAGGGAGCTCAATGATGTTGACGTAAACCTCGAAAGGAAAATGAATGAAGTGTAAATTTTGAATGTTCAATTAATAAATGGTGATTGCTCCTCATCTATATTGTCGTGTTGGTGTGATCCTGTAAACAGCAATATACAAGCAATATATCGATGGCAGGGGGGACTTCTAGTGACGTCATTTGAACAGCACCTTATCACGCCTGGATAAGCACCAGATATGACGTCGGCTAGAAACATGTGCAACGATTTAAGGGACTTCAAATGAAATGCTAGGACTGAGACCTCTTGGGATGCTATCTCGTTCTTGTATGTGAATAATGAATGTTGTTGACTTCCACGTTCTTGCTCTACTGCTACAAGTAGTGAAATTGACAATTGAAACGTTGACGCTAGTCTCAAAGACATATACAGTAAAACCTGTCTATAATGGCCACCTCTGAAACCTGAGAAAGATGACCTTGATAGACAGGTGGCATTTTTGTTCAGGTTGATTTCTACTAGAAAGTGTAATTTTGGGATTCTGAAGAGTGGCTTCTCTATAGAGGTGGTTGCTGATACAGGTTTGACTGTAGTTAGAAAAAAGATTTCAAAAGTATTTAGAGTGACTCTACTTTTTTGGCCTTGAAGGATCAGTACGTATTTGAGGTCAGTCCTTGCTGCCTTCGATGTCATTTGCATGTAAATGTTAATTATTATGTAATGTTTTGTATTGTCTTGGGAAATAGTATAAATTAGGTTGTCCTGAGAAGTACTCCTCATTTATTGATTTGAGAGTAATTCATGCGATGTGAAATATGTTGATTGGAAGATCATCTCCTGCCTTTATTTACATTTACTGTTACGACGCGCACGCATTCTGGCCTCGTTCCCAAAGTTACAGTACAATGAATGTGCTGTGTATCATGCCCAGTCCTCGTAGCTATGGGCAAATCCCCATGGGCGCGCCTACATATTTCACTTGTCGTTCGATCAAAATGGAGACAGTCGCAATGAGCGACAAGACTGAGAACTTTGATTGCCATAGCTTCTGTCTCTGTTTCTTGTTTTTGTTTCGTTTCCTCGGAGATCACGCAAGTCAACCCGTCAACGTTACTGCATCATAAATCATACAGTGCATGCTCGACCCGCCCTTTAGGAGCTATCGATGCGGTAACATTTACAAAATAAATATAGACAACAATCTAAGGTGGTTTCTACGTTTCACATACCAACTGACTTCTGCTGTATACAGTTTTGTTACATAGTTTGTTTTCAAACTTGCTCTGTGTGCCATTATATGTCCAGATTTTAGGGCACCTTGTAGGCTTTTGTGACAGAAAGGGAAGGAATGTAGCCTTTAGATTATTTTTCTGGATTCTTTTTTCGAATTTATCAACCTGTGCTGAGCATACGTGTAGTGTACACGTCATCAACCTCGATATTTATTAATTAGTAGCCTCGTTTTCATATAAATATGCGATCTACCACCAAGATTCTAAGGCGGACTGTACTAACCCCACGTAGACCAGATGCAATAAATTTACAGGAACAATAACTTGAGATACTTCTTGATAATGTGCTTGCAGCCGAGAAACGACGATCAAAGTGCCACAAAGACCACATTTGTCAATAACAACAACTTGTAACTTTAATCGGAACAAACTCACCAAGTCAATGGATACCTGCATGAGACCAAGAGTCGACAATACGAAGCTTGAAACTTCAAGGACTTCGGGAGAGCGTGTCGCATCAACTTGACTGCATACACGAACTAGCTCCCCGATTTAACTATAACAACTTATTTTATACTAAACATAACAACAATGAAAATATGCTAATTATGATATTACAACTTGATGGTGCAATCTCTACACAATAGCTTAACTGTATCTCATTAAAAATTGATGGTGCAAGAGTAAGCACCAGGCTCCAAAGTCAAATGTCAAATTGGTGGTGCAATAACATTACGTCACTTCTTGACGTCACCGAGCGCCAACAATATGTCTCACTTTACTCTAGTCCTCCATTGAGTTAGCAAGAATAATAATAACTAAGAGTATCGACTCGATCATCTCTCTTATATAATCATCGTTACCCTTAGGCAGCTTCACATGGTGCAATTTGCTGCATGCAATGCAATCTGTAAATAGCTAATTTGCTTTACTTATTAGTCCTACTCTTAATGGAAACAATCGGAGGTGTTAGCAAAGTATTTAACTGGTGTCAATTAATTACATACAGCTCCATCATGAAACTTAATGATAAGATCAGCATTGCATGAAATATATTGCATCGTGGGAAACCTCCTTTAGCACATACATTAAATTGAATCATGAATCAATGCAGGTACAAATATCACGTGACTACAGTATACGACGGTATATAATTGATCACTTTAAAATTGCAGGGAGTCCTCATTCCCGATTAGTATACCAGTCACGTGTCTACTGGAATGTAGACAGGGTTGTGACAGTTACTTTTTAAAAGTAACTAGTTACAGTTACATTGTATGGAAAGTAACTAGTTAATTTGTAAATGTTACTCATCCTCAAAAGTAACTTTCTAAAGTTACTAGTTGCTTGCCCACAGGAAGTAACTAGTTACAGTTACTTTCTTCAGAATTAAAGGTCCAAGTAAATGTTGTAAGGGTCATTTTATGTTGATTGGTGCTCCAAATGAAACATTAGACATAATTTTGTTTGTTAAAAATTCAACAAATTATGTTACAAAAGATTGAGCTCTCAGAAGCATGTTTTGAGTTCAACAACTATCAACCAGATTGAATTCAAAACTGATAAAGTAACTTAACTATAAAATAAATTTCAGAAAGTAAATTGTGAAAGTTAATTCTTGCATTGAGAAAATGTAACTAGTTACAGGTACAAGTTACTTTTGTAACTAGTTACATCACATCTCTGCATGTAGAAGACACGTGACTAAGACGAAAAAATAATGGCAGATCGTGTACGAAGCAATTGTGTTTCTGTTATCTCGACTTCTTGCATGCTTCTCGGATATTACACATATCATATTTGAAATGTAAGTTGGCTATTACAGCATGCAATAACTGAGAAATACATTTCATTTGCATACACAATATTACAACAAATTTATAATAAATTCTAAAAAGTTCAAATAAATATTATACTCTTGAAGCAAGCCTATCCCCACAACTTTCAAAATTAATGACTACAATATTTACACTTTACAATCTAAAAATTGGCTAACACCACCCACTAAAAAATTGCTAATCATGACACATCTTGACGATAGAATACTGTACTCAATTCATCAAGGTTTCAAGGGCTTTAACAGCTAGCTTGTCTTTGGGAGCTCTTTTTATCGACCTGACCAGCTTGCTAGTAAAGCTAGAGCAACTCCAAAGACTTACGATTATCTATTAATAGTTAATAAATAAATGGATTTTAGAATAATTAGATGGTAAAAAGGAAATTTCTAGACCGGTTAAAATATAAATCATTAACATATACGATGACTAATGCTAGTTTCTATAGCAACAGTTCACATTGATGTAAGGCAAGACTTGAATTTGAGGCTACGATGACTTTCATGCACATGAGGTTAACTATGCAACCTTGGAGGTAACAATATGCGGAGCTTATTGAGCTTATTGAGCTTATTGAGCTTATTGAGCTTATTGCCGTAATTTGGTGGCTGACATGGCGCAAACCACGAAAATCTGAAGAATTTGATACTATAAACACTGTTTGAAATCACGGAATTTGGAGTAGCGTAAGGTTGGAACAGCACTTCCTCGTCGGGCGAAAACGAACTTTCCAGTACAATAGTAACAATGGTGTCACTCAATGGTGTCATGCCCAGCTTTCGCTCATTGATTATAAATTATTTCTAAGAACATTAATGGATTCCAGTTAAAAGATCATCAAAAGAGAACGTTAAAATAGTTCTGAGAAAACATTCTTCGCACGGACAGTATGTTGACTCGCAAGGAGTACAGATGTTTTCCAAGAAAAAGCGAACGTATCAGTGGAAAACTACATTTAATTTCTTACTTTCTTTTTGATGTTAATGCGTACAGATTGTAATGCAGAAGTAGGGTGGGTGGGGATTTTTATGCGCAGTTCCATTTTCTGACGCCTCACTACTTTCCTTCCGTGGATATTGTAGTGTTTAAGTCATTCTGCTTTGGAAGTACAAGATGAGGAGCCCTCTGCAGCGTGTGGATAGGACAAGACTCATCACATTGCGAGGGCTGCATCACGTGGAGAAAGGACACTAGACTGCATCTGATTGACAGACCCTTAGATAGTTTATTGACGTTAGTATTGCGTGGTGACCTCCGTTGGACAGGGGTCTGGGCACAACTCGACCCGTTGCTAGCGTACGCATTGCGCTCTTGGTCTGGTCTTTAACTACGCAGAAATGTTATTTAGCATCATTAAAATGACGTCATTGTAAGGCTGTCGGACTCCATAAAGACGTCTGGTGATAATTGGGCGTTGGCTTGCATGTCTAACTTACTACATCTTTCAACTTGTCGGATTCCATTTGTGCCTTCACAATGGAAAGTAAATATTATTTCCTTGCAAATAGTTGTTCTTATTTATAACGATCAGTACTTCCCTTCCTGCCAAATTTTTTTCCAGGAAAACTGTTAGATTTGGTCCCCAAGAACGATAGCAACTTCAACAGTTCTGAACTGAAGACAGCAGATTATTTGAAGTGGCATGCTAACCATTGCTCTCAGTCGATGACGGAATAAGGAGCAAAGGTTATGTTTTATAGTAATTTCTGTAATTACCGATAGAATATTTATTCTTCTCTGCTATCAACGGTATAGAACAGACATCGGTCTAAGCTCAAGATAGCCAAATATCAGAAGCATTATATGCAACCTTTGGGGCTGTTTAGAGCAGTGCTGCAGTTGAGAAATAGATTCATGGGCATCTGCCTACCAATATGCCACATTCTAAGACTGTCTCTTCACGGACGGATTTACAGTGAAACTCCTACTCTGTGGTGAATAATATGGTGACAATGCAACCACATGAATGACAACAACAACATCTTATTCGATGGCAAAAAACATGAACACAAAACAACAACATACATTTCCTACAGTACATGGTTGATAGAGTCGTTCATCGGAACATCACTTCAATTACTTATGTGCAAACTTTTCCTGAATGATAAACAATTGCTGGCAGCTTATATGGTCCTCTTGAAAAGATCCCCACGTGTGAATAGATGTCAGCCTTGTAAAACAAGTCACATTTGATTCCCAATGCACGCAGGTCCTTTTCCACCTCAAACACTTCGTCTTTGTCAGTGAAGTCTCGGGTTTTGACACTGATTTTAGCTGAACCCTTGTAAATGCTGCTTGCGCTATCTTTTCTTCTGGCAGACATCTTCACAAGCAACGCTTCTGTCATCTTCCTTGTCAGCAATGCGTAAACTAGCTTGCGCCAAACGTTGTCAGCAATTTCTCCTTCTTTTATAAAGAAAATCCATCTCCCGGCCAAAAAGTCATTCTTCACAGCCAATTTCTTCAACATAGTCTTTGTTACTTCCTCAGGTCGTTTTGAAATGCGTGCAAACTCCTCGTCTATACTCGCCTGCTGCTGCTCAGAAGACGGGTTGCCAGCGGGGTTTTGTAGGTGAGGATTGTGGACAATCAAGTCACTGATTCCATCTTCCATAAAGCAGTTTGATGGCGTAAATCCCTGCCAGTCTTTAATTGCTTCACTGTCGTCGTAAACCAGAGTGGAAGTTGCTTCATCTCCCTTTCCATGCTTGTATTGCTTGTGAGCCTTTTTCTCCGCAGCTGTCATATTCTCTGAAAATGTCAGGGTATTGAGTTTTTTTTACCAAATCCTCCATTCTCGGTCAGCAGCAGCGAACTGAGACAGTCAAGGCAGCATTGCCTGGTTTGTCATCTGTTCCCTGCTTTTTTTTCGCAGAACAGATCAACCTTCTCATTATTGCCATTTAAAAGCTACCTGCTCATTTCTCAGAATTCTGAATGAAATTATGTTATTCTATTTAATCAGAAGATATAATCGACAGTTGGTGTATGTAATTGATTGACAGCTCATAATTACGTCATCGCTAACTTGTTCTATGAAACCAGTACGTTGGGATGGGGTAGTTAACAGGCTGCTAGGCCTACAGTTATTACCTTATAGTACATGAGTTAAGTATGTACTTTTGGAGTTGGAGAGATATTGTATAGCCAGGTAGATTGCCCCAGAGGGAACAGAGTTCGTCTAGTGCATTTTCGCTCCGCATGGTTTTAACCCCCCCTCCTCAAAATTCTGTTGATCTGCCTACGCCTATGCTGCAAGTCCCTGTCAGCTAGAGGTCACCTTATGGACAGTAGCTATAGAGAGGATAGACGAATAGTTTGTTTACATCTCAAATTAATCGGCACGCTGTTGTCATTTTTCTTATTTCATTTTTTACTTTTTCATTAAAATGTTTAGCTGCAACAGTTTTGTAAATATTTCTGTTGTAATTTTATAGCTCTCGACTTTTCAATTAGACATTTTTACCAGAATTAAGTTTGCACGTTATCTGTTCATCTGAAAATAAATGAATTTAAAAAATGCTGGTGTTTTTGACAGCCGCCTACTGTACATTTGGAGGAGAGAACTTTACCAACAACGGGTATACTCGGTAATTAGAAGATAGTGTTGTGATTCTGTGAGATAAATCTATTATCAAATGCTATAAACAGACCATGAGTAGAGCCTAATACATTTCTCATTTTCTCCTTTTGATTTATTCCAATGTCTACATTCTATCGTCGATGGGTGCAGCAAATATTTAGCATAAAACAACATCTTCGTTCCTCTTCATGTGATTTAAATTTGCATCAAAATGAACTTTGCTTGTAATCTTTCTTACGGCAAAGTCATGATGTGAGTGCCCTGAAGTTTCTTATTGCTTAAGTTTCTTATTTTATGGCTTTTGTGAATCGGTATTTATATTATTGAAATGAAATCATTAAAGCGCTGAGACATCGATTTTTGCTAAGCATTACAATAAATGTTGAGATTGATTTTTCCAAGAAAAGCGGAAACGCGATGAATCTCTAAGAAAGAAAACAGCAATTCTTCAAACGGAAACAAGACGCTTATTACTCGGATCTGACTCGAAGTAAAAAATAAAAATCATGAATGGCAAATTAATTGAAGAATAACTTCCACAGCCGAAATACAAATGCAAATTAAATAAGACAAGATTATACACGAGTTACCAGTATACAAGACATTTGGACTCAAGGTCTATCAATTCTAAACTGTGTTTGAATTGCTGAATCGATGTTGCTGTCACAGATGCCTCAGATAGTGCGTTCTATCAAGGGGTATAACTCTGTTGACAAATTGATGCTGGACAGAAGTTAATTACAGAGGGAGTATGGTTTTAACTTCATCGAGTTTCCACGCATTGAATACTTATTTACATCATATGTACAAAACGAATCAATGTTTAAGTCTACTAAATTATGTGTAATTTTATACAACATAGACAAATCACACTTAATTTGCCACAGCTCCAAAGACTCCAGATCGAGTACTTTCAATCGCTCGGTAAAGGAATCGAGCAAAACGTTGACCTGACAGTGAGCTTTCAGGAGGACTAGCGGGCTGCGTGCGCTGGGCCTTTTCAAATTTTTTATTGTGACTATTATGAACAAGTCACGAGAAATGAGTAGTAAATGTGTTTGCATTTATTCTGAATGGAAGAAGCCTAAATGCTGGTTTATTTGAATATTGTATCAAACTACAGTCTAAGTAGAACCCGTTTAAAGGAGAACATGCCTTTAGCGATCACCTGTTACATGAGACGACCGTGTAATGGCTCCTTGGATGCGCAAGAAGCACAAGTTACCAGTCTTGAACGACAGCCTATGCGTTAAAGATACCATTTGTCATTGGTCTCTTGGGTGGTAGCTTAAGACAGGATTGAATGTGCTTATTGCTTGTGCGATTGCGTGCAATTACTGTTAATATTGCAGGAAGCTGATTAGCACAGGACATTGGCAAAGAAGCAAATCCTTGACAAAATTTGCTTTGAATAATCAGCATATATGTAATATTAGTCTATTATAACTTTGACCGTTCCATTTTATTGGCTATCGAGAATCTAAATACGGTAACAATTTTGCAATGTACTGTAAAAGTAATTAAAATAATATGTTGAGAAATTGAACAAATAGCTACAGAGTAGTGCAGAGAGGATAAAGAACACTTCAAAAGATACACGACAAATCTACAATCAAATGCAGACCTATTCTTTCTAATGCGGCAGAGGCCTCTTGACAATGTAATACACATAGAGGAGTTCTGCAAATTGAGTTTGTTAACAAGTCAATTATAAACAGTAGCATGTCTACTGTCACAAATGATATAGGAGCTTTCATACAGTAAGAACTATTTGATCAGCCTGAATTGATCACTGCGATTACAAGACACACTTTAAGTAGACAATTTACAGAATAGATATTGCAAACACACAGAAGAATTCATAAAACCAAATTTGATTGTATTGTTTTTACTAATTCATATATTTCAGACAGTCGTCAGTGGCTTCTGTTTAATTTGTTGCTTTCTTGGGAGGATATAATTCCTCATCCCAT
This sequence comes from Calvadosia cruxmelitensis, assembly GCA_900245855.1. Taxonomy (NCBI): domain Eukaryota; kingdom Metazoa; phylum Cnidaria; class Staurozoa; order Stauromedusae; family Kishinouyeidae; genus Calvadosia; species Calvadosia cruxmelitensis. The sequence continues at coordinate 17,188 of OFHS01001663.1, forward strand.
TCAGATTAAAGCTAATATTATTATTGTTTTGATCACTTAATTACGAAGTTCGCATTCAGCAAATATCAAGTGAGATGGAGAGCAGCGAGTGATGTAGTAATTGTAATATTTTGTAACTCATGAAGTGTGTCCAGGACGTTCGAACTGAAACAATAAGGACATATCAAAATGAGAAATTTAATGCGTACCAAAATACACAATAGGTTAACAGCAAATCAACAATAATTAAGCGTTGTCAATAGTGATATATGTTGAAGCAACTGATAGAATGTTATGCTTGAATTAGAGTTATCTTCTGCTACACCATAAATTGCATGAAGGTTGTGTATGCATTAGTTAGTTTGTACTGCTGCGTTTCTGAACAAGAAATGCGAACAATTATGATGTTGTGGCGGTCTCATCAGGCATTCACGTCACAACTCAGACCGCCAATTAGCGCCCTGCGTCAGTCGCTATAAATGTTTTGTATTTTGTAACTCCATTCCCTTGCAATATGTACTCCCGAGACCTCGGACGGGCTGGCTAACCTCCGTCGTATCTGCCACAATTATATATTCAACTCAATCTTACACTCGCCTATTCATTCGAACAATGCCTCAACCTACATACACTAGTAACACTACCTACAATGTCCTATTATCCGATGTAATGCTGCGAGTTCTTTGTGTAGGAAGAGTGTCCTACTTTACAAATCAATTAATAGTAGAGATGAGGAATTAGTTTTTACAACTTGCACGAATGGATAGAACACTAATCGTTTGAATTTTCGTATACTGTACCAAGATGGGACCCGCCAAATCATCTGTGTTTTGGAAAACGAAATATCTGGAAATTAATGCAGAAGGTGATTCATTGTACTCACACCTAGCAACGGATTTATTAGGGAAGTAGTGCTCTCCATCGTAAAGAGGTGTTTCAATTGTTCCTGGAATTTAACAGTTATTGTCGTATCAATTTTCTTATCTTTCTTGAAATATCTGTATGACTTGTTTACATTAATCTTCTGCTACTAATTAAAACACTTTGATGAAATTAATGTGAACTGATCCCAGGTGGCTGCTGTGTGCTCGTCATTTATTTGCTCAACGTGTTAACTTGCCACTGGCAGATCTAAAATAATCTACAAATTTTGAATTCCCCTCTCGCTAGATTCAATTATACACTTGTGGGCAGAGCTCAATGAGAAAATACTATTGCAAACGAATTTTTATTGTGACATTGGAAAGGTTAAATATCGACCTCAGAAAGTCGATCTTTCAGATAGATTACTGCCAGTGAAAAAGGGATGGAAGCCAGGACACAGGACGGAATCGGAAACAAAGCTACAGTATAGGGCTGGAAATCTCTATTCTTTTAGATTAAAAACTTCGCCCTGCCGGGCCCGTGACTGAACCCATTTTGACAGACAGTAAATCTTACATGAATGGGCTTGGTTTCTGTCGAAAGCGGTGGCATATCTGTTGGATCTAATCAAAGTAAGTTCAATTTAATGTGAGTGCAAATTCGTAACTGACAATAATTCGTTTCTCTTCGACACCTTTACGCTGTACGTTTCAGCATATTGAGGTGCTCGCAGCCTCGAAGTAAGGAACGACAATCGAATCATTGTCAGTTAATAAATGGCTATTACATGAAACGGAACATAATTTGCGTCCATCGAACAGATATCACATCGCTTCATAGCTCATTAGAACGGATAACGTGTTGCTAGGCAATCCTCAATTGGAAGGGCTTTTAATACGACTGGATAGTGCAGCGAAGCGCAAATAGATGAAATCGATCGAGATAACATCGGATGTTCCTCCAGTGATTGCGAAAATATGTCACCAATAGGGTTGATGGGCAATTTTTGAAAAGGTTGGCCGTGTTGGGATGATCGATATGGAGAAAATACAACATTTACCATCCTAAATCAACTGAAAAGCGAATAATTTTCGGCAGCCACCAATTCTATACATGTGCTATTACGTGTGTCAACATGGGTACCGTCACGCACGAGAACAGTAGCTCGAATTTGTAATGCTGAAAGAAGCAAACCTTTCAGTACATTTTTGTAGCGGATTCCGACCTGCATTCCCAAATCCACCCCTTTTTAATTCAATGAAATCCACGCTACTTCCACGTTGTCATCTACTTATCCACTGTGTAATTCGCCTCCTTTTTAGCAAACAGTTGTAAAATCCATAACAGTCGAGCAGAGGTGGTGGCCCATTGTGCCCTAAATCCCATCGCCCTTTCACCCTGTCTGCGGACCAGACCATGGCGCAAATAAATATGTTATATGCACTGATATGAAGTTCTTAGATACGTCAACAAAGTTAGTAATATCTAGAAGACTAATTCATCTCTCTGTCTCTGTAGCCATGGTTACAATTAAACATCCTATTGACGTAACGCAGATCTATCGTTTCAAGTGCTTTTGACCATGGTGTGCCCTAATAATTTGGATTCGTTATCTTTTATCGTAGCATTGGATTCCAGGATTTATTAATGTGTCAGATGACCTTTTATGTCGTTATAATTATAGCGTACTGGTAGATCTAAGCATGTGACATCTATATTATTCAGATTCAGCCAATTGCGTATTTCTTGTTACCGTTAATCAGCCACGTCGTTCTATTTGCTATTTAGTTAAAGTCCTTAGAGAGCTGTAAACAACTACTATCTGAACTAAATAAATAGCATAGTCACCTGCTTTCAAATGCCAATATTGTTTCTTCTCCATCGTGGCTTCGTGAGCTAAGTACTCCTTCCTCTGAAGTAAACAGAAAGGTTTAGAAAAGAGTTTGAAAGAATTCAATGTAAGCCAGATAGTTATCTACCACAAAAGTGTAAATTAAGAGGTTGTAGAAAATGCAATAAACAAACTGCCTGGGATTACAGAGTAGACAATTAGCAGCTGGTTATGTTGCGAGATACCTGGTGGTAGAATCAAATTGTAATAGCTTCCGCGATAAATAATTATGATAAAATCCAAAGGAACATGTGAGCTACTCAATCCAGGATCCCCAATTCACCAAGAGCAGTCCACGTGCATTTTGCGGTTCAGACGTTCAGCTGAGTTAATAATTTAAGATCTAATTTAATTTAAGGCATAATCTTCCTTGCATGTGCAGACGTATTGGCTACCAGAAAATAAGTGGTTATTGTACAAACTCGAAGCCACATGTCTGAAAGCTAGGCTCCCACGATGCAGCTGATCCTCTGGCAAAGAAACGTCTAGATTACTTATTTTAGCTCCCAGGACGCATTGATAACCTCATGTGCATGAAAGTCATTGTAGTCTCAAATTCAAGTCTTGCCTTACATCAATGTAAATCAATGTAAACTGTAGCTTTAGAAACTAGCATTAGTAATCGTATATGTTAATGATTTATATTTTTAACTGGTCAAACATTTTCTTTTTACCATATAATTATTCTAAAATCTATTTATTTATTAGCTATTAATAGATAATCGTAAGTCTTTGGAGTTGCTCTATCCTTACTAGCAAGCTGGTCAGGTCGATAAGAAGAGCTCCCAAAGACACGCTAGCTGTTAAAGCCCTTGATAGGCTTGTTTTAAGAGTATAATATTTATTTGAACTTTTTAGAATTTATTATAAATTAGTTGTAATATTGTGTATGCAAGTGAAATGTATTTTTCAGTTATTGCATGCTGTAATAGCCAACTTACATTTAAAATATGATATGTGTAATATCTGAGAAGCATGCAAGAAGTCGAGATAACAGAAACACAATTGCTTCGTACACGATCTGCCATTATTTTTTGTCTTAATCACGTGTTTTCTACATGCAGGGATGTGATGTAACTAGATACAAAAGTAACTTGTAACTGTAACTAGTTACATTTTCTCAATGTGAGAAGTACCTTTTACAATTTACTTTCTGAAATTTTGTTTTAAAGTTAAGTTACTTTATCAGTTTTGAATTCAATCTGGTTGATAGTTTTTGAACTCAAAACATGCTTCTGAGAGCTCAATCTTTTGTAACATAATTTTTTGAATTTTTAACAAACAAACGACCCTTGCAACATTTGCTTGGACCTTTAATTCTGAAGAAAGTAACTTTGAAAGTAACTGCATAACTACTTACTTTGTGTGGACAAGTAATTAATAACTTTAGAAAGTTACTTTTGAGGATTAATAACTTTTACAAATAACTAGTTACTTTTAAAAAGTAACTGTCACAACCCTGTCGACATGTCAGCAGACACGTGACTGTTATGCTAATGGAGAGTCAGGACTCCTTATAATTCTAAAGTGCTCTATTACATATTCGTCGTTGATAGTCACGTGATATTTTTACTTGAATTGATTCAATTTAATGTATGTGCTAAAGGAGGTTTCCCACGATGCAATATATTTCATGCAATGCTGATCTTATCATTAAGTTTCATGATGGAGCTGTATGTAATTAATTGACACCAGTTAAATACTTTGCTAACACCTCCGATTGTTTCCATTAAGAGTAGGACTAATAAGTAAAGCAAATTAGCTATTTACAGATTGCATTGCATGCAGCAAATTGCACCATGTGAAGCTGCCTAAGGGTAACGATGATTATATAAGAGAGATGATTGAGTCGATACTCTTAGTTATTATTATTCTTGCTAACTCAATGGAGGACTGGGGTAAACTGGGACATCGACAACCCTGTAATACGGAAACCTCTGTCGGTTTGTTCGTTCGTTCGTTTGTTTGTTTGTTTTTTATTTGTTTGTTTGTTTGATTGTTTGTTTTTTGTTTGTTTATTTGTTTGTTTGTTTGTTTGCTTGTTTGTCGGTACAAAACCGGATACCTGCTACTCAGTTACAAGTATGGGCGGCACTGTCCAGGGAAAAATAAAGACCTCGGTTGAGTACACTTTTCGAGACGCGCGTTGTTTAGTGGTGAATAATGCAAATCGGCGCAGAACATAACGGAGCCGTTTTATGAAAAAGTCGCCTTGAAGCTGAGATATGTTTTCTTCAAGCTTGATGAAATTATCGCTTTTGATTGGGCACCTCGCACTTGCTGTGTTTGCCGTGGCAAACCGTTGCGCCCGAATAATTGGAAAAGAATCAACTTCCGTCTCTTGCGAGTCACCGTGCTTTGTTGAAGGGTCAGTCTGAGCAAGGATAAATGCAAACCCTACTTGCCATGGCAGACAATTATTATCTAAGGAGCGCTGGCCAATAAGTTTTATGCAGACACCTGACTGGTTTGGCTAGGTTCACAGGATATTTTAAAGCAATTGACTTGTGGAACAAGAGGTAACGTCCAATACAAAACAGTAGTCCAGGACCGAAGGGGCAAAAAGCGCTCCGTCTCACATCTCAGACTAGAAATATAAGGTGCATATCATTCGAAAGCTCTTGATAAGCTTGGTAAAATAGGCCAATGTTGACAGTTTCGGCGTAGCACTAGAAGCGAGTTAATTTGATTTTAGTTGGTTTATTTATATCCGCGTTTGGCACAGTAAAGCTCACGATCTGTAACTGCAAAGCATTCTATTTATATTTAAACAGAATCCTCGTTAAATGTCGATTCAGAAAAATGTAGGATATACATATTTTTGTTTACCTTTCCAACACCGGCAAATAAATAACCCTTTTAACTTTCATTGAATGTTACCGCAAACTGTTAAGCTACTTCCGCATTGCAACAGACGGTTAAAGAACCCTGCTGTTGGTTCTGCTTCCATTCTATGAATTAAAATACAGCGAGTTGTTATATGGCTACTTATGGCTGACGTTTGTGCGATTTGTGGAAGCTCTGACGATGATATTGTTAGAAATTCGAAAACGGAAAGACGACAGAAGATGTAGGATATTCTCCCTGAGTGGTGGGATGTAGGACAGTTTCACCCATCTCGAGAACGTGTCACTGAGGAGCACTTCAAGGGGCACATTATAAGTCCATTATTTATACAAAGAACATGAAATAAGAAACTGAAGGAACACATTGAACTGGAGCCCCACCGAAAGATGTATACGTGTAAATGAAAGAGCTAGAATTACCCCGCGATGAAAAGTGCAGTATCATTTCAATAGGAAAGAGAGTACTTCTTTAAGTTCTTTTGTTCTAAAATTGCTACGAAAAAGCACCTTTGGGTCGAATTTGGGTGGAAATCATGTGAGCCGTGGAGTAGAAGCTTACTGCTGCATGGCTGCCGTAATTTCTGCTCTCAAATGGCGCAATACTACCGGAAATCTACTGAGGCTACATGAAGATAATTTGCTTGAGCTTTTTCAAAACCGGTGCTAATTTTGAAGTCGTCGTTGATATCCTGCTCAATTGCGATGCACTTTCAAAGATTTAGGAGTGGGAAGGAAGGGACACAGCCTGGAAAGTTCTGTATGAACTGTGTTGATATGGTTCTCGCCATGCTGATGTATATCTGTTCAGTAAGGACAGGAGACTGGTTGCTTCATCTGAAAAGTAGTTAAGACTTCTGCTCATACTTCTTCACTCATAATAGGCTAACATATGCCAGGATGGTTCCTGTCTACATTAGCTCGATGCTTCAATCGAAAGTTTCGAGCCCCGACATAGCAAATGAACAAAGTTCTGAAAGTTGCAGGAGGTCTTGTTGGCATAACACTTAATCCAAGCGCAAGGCTCCGTTTCATTTTAATCCAGCCAGAATTGCTTAAGCTGATCTCCCAAGCGATGAATTCCTTAATTGGGGACGGACACTCACCTTCAATAAGCAAACACCACAATTGTTCAGGCGCTGTAACACGGACTCAGAATTCCGCTGTTCGTAAGCTCGCGAAAGTGCTGAATCAAACGGCGTTGAACCCTTTCATACAGGAAGACAAAGATGCTCTGAGCGTCAGCACTCTCCTTTCGAATGTTCTGCTCCCTAATGATGACGTGGAAGCGGTACTCGATGGCCTGGAGATTGGGAGCCGTGCGTACATCAAGTACACAGATGATGTCGTCGTCAATATTTCAAAGAGTCCTTGGGATCCACTTGTGAAGCTCAAAACGACTGGCTTCAAATCGCTTCTGAGCAAAGTTAGAACAAGCGTCGACGGAAAGGTAGTAACACTGCAAGACGACGTTCAGCTCATGCAATGTTTGATGGTAGCTGCTAGAGGCAGCCCGGACGTCGATTTGAAATATGCTCTGTCAAACTTCCAGACCACTGTCAATCCAAAGGCTCTCTTTGATTGCCATGGAAGTCAAAGGCAGACAACGAAAGGCGTTCTAATGCAGACGCTGCTAAACATTCAAGGCAACAAAGAAGGTGAGCTACTGCAGCAAATGGATCCTTCCAGCTAAAGAAGGATCGCAACCGTAAACGGAATGGCAGAAGTTCAATTATTCAAGATCACTATTCAGGTGAATTGACCAGAGGCTTTGTAGATTCCATGTCTGAGAAATACAGTTCCTTTGACGAGATTCACGTTATTTTTGACTGTTTTAATTTGCTGGAGAATTCTCCAAACCAGCAAAAACGCTCTAGGCGAAAAGCTAAAAATCCGAGACAATGCTTAAAATTACTAGCGAAACTAGAGTAGGGAATCTCAAGATGCCATCAATATTATCGTCAGAAGATAATAAGCACCAGCTTACAGTTGAGCTATCCGATGCACTGCTCTGTCATCCTTGGAAATAGGAAGTCGTTGTTGCTTTTTGAGCGACAAAGTAGGTTATTCGTGTCGAATGAATGTGGATGTGCTTGCCTCATCCCAGGAAGAGACAGATACGAAGATGATTTACCATGCAAGCAAGGTTGATAAAATTTCTCAGCTAATAGTATTTAGTCCCGACACAGATGTAGCTATCTTCTTAATTCAGTGCCATGAAGACTTACCTCGTCGATGCATCATGGATAGGGGCAAGAGCGAGAACAGATTCTTGAACATAGGCATCATTAGAGAAGCATTTGGACCCTTCAAAAGCTGAAGCCATCGCTTTTTTCAAGCCTTAAATGGCTGTGACACTGTAGCCGCTTTATACAACAAAGGAAAAACTGTAGCATGGTCGACAATTGAGAAGGCCGATGTTGTGTTGGTGGATGCCTTGGCTGAGATGGCAAGGTCGAAGATACTACTGTTCAGCTGCCTTTCTAACATAGGAAAGCTCATGTGCTCTCTGTATGGCTTCCTGGATGATTCATCCATTGCGGATATGCGTTGGGAATGTGTTGCCAAACGTAATGTAGCTGCAGAGCTACTACCACCTACCCCAACTACTTTGCATGAAGCAATCAAGAGAGCGCACTTGCAGTCACTATTTTGGATACATGGCGGAGGATATGAGTCCTGTCATGACTACAAGTAAACCTGCACCAGGCTCAGTACTAGACATGACAATGTGTGGCTGCAAGAAGAGTGCATGCAGCTTCAACAGCTGCAGATGCAGGCGTCAGAATGTTCCATGCAGTGAACTATGCGCATGTGGAGATGACTGCAAAAACGAGGCTGAATGCGCTGAACAGGAAGATGTCGACGAAATTGAATAAATACATAGTAAATGTCTCCAAAACGATTACAAACATTTAACATGAATACGTTGTTGTTTTGATGGTTTATACACCATCTTTGCGTTCGCATGGACTCACTTCAAGAATGAAATATGTTGATTAAATGCGTTGCCAAATTACCATAATTGATTGTTAATTGTGACCTGTGCTGTCAGAATCGGACTTCGTGAGGTGATTTTCGAAATTGACTTTTTCATATCAGCAGATGCACAATTT
>OFHS01001664.1:0-25878 GCA_900245855.1 Calvadosia cruxmelitensis
GCTCGCAAGGCAGTATGTTATCAGGAATGTTCACGCGACAAGATTAGAAAAACAAACAAACAAAAAATCAACGCTTTTCACCCCACAGCATAGACTCTCGGGTTACCATAGTAACCGTGAGTCAAAAATGGACTTGGAAATATTTTGCGGTCCCTTTCGTGATCATCCAGTTTAATTCTGTGATTGGCTGGTGGTCCAGAGTATTGTGTTCCGAGCAGCCCTAGACGTGAGGAGATGTGGTAGCTGCTGGTGAATGGTAATTGATCAAAAAACTCAAAACTGCAAAATGACTCACCAATGAAAGAAGCGAGAATGTAGCAGGTCATGTTGGCCAAATATATTCTCGGCACTCGCTACTCATCTGGGATTGATGGGTTTCCCGCTAGAGCGTGGCTTGGGCTTAATTCTACAGTGAGGTATGTTAGGATGGATCAAAGACGTTTTCACCGTGCTTCTGACGTATTTATCCTCACAAATAATAATAGCTAGGATAAGTTGCTGTGATCGCGTGCTGTCAATTAATTACAAATGAATCATCGGTTCATCCATAATTACCAGATTCAGTTCAGATAAGTAGATCTAATACTAGAATAAGTCGCACCTTTTACCAGCAATGTATCTTGTCACTTTGACCTTTTCAACCACATAGTCTCCTGCGAGAAGCAATCGGAGAGCACATCAATTGACGGACACAACATACAACAATCCTACAAGTACAACAGCCGTATTACGGATGACTGATCTATTCAAGCGATCATGAGAGGTCATTACTGCCCTCCGTCAGAAGCCGTCCATTCCTTTAACAACACGGAACACAACCTATTTCTAAACAGTCCTTTACCCTTTTCATTCTTCAGTGAGATAGCTCCAGCAGTCGAGCGAATGTGACGTTTTCCAATCTGCTGATTGATTTGGAAGTCGGTTGTCATGCGAACAGGTTCCATCTTTGCCAAATGATATTAAGCCCAGTGAACGAATGATGGGTTGAATTTGATTCTAGCTAACGAAACATATGTTTGACATGGTGGTGAACTAATGACTTAGCTCATTGGGAGTCATCCAACTTGTCCAGCTATCGTGGTGGGTTTTGTACGTAAACAAGATGGCGGCGATGATAGTCTCATTCCCAACATTGTTATCAGAGAGAGACAGTTCTTTGAGAATCTACTCATGAATTATTCATGAAAAAGTTCTGCCTGAAACAGATTAATGTTGGCCCAGTGGCGGCATCAGACTAAAAGATCTGGAGGGGATAAAACCAAGCTTTGGAGTATCCCTTTTCAACAATGGCCAGAGTTGATTGGAATTACAGCTGGGGGGTCGCTTTTGAATTGTTCAGCGTGTCCAGGCCGCAGCTCCCTGGTAAGGCCATGGGGCTAAGCCCCCAAACTTTTTGACAATATCCCTCGCAATTTTGCAAATTGCTTTCATCTGGATGACATTTTCAAACATTATTGCTTCTCTCACGTCTCCTTCAATATGCTAAACAATATCTTACTGGGTGTGATTACGACGCCTTCAAAATCCCCCTCCCCTATGGCGAGTTTCTTGACGGATTTGGAGGAATTGAAAACTCGACCTAAACTTCAACTGGGGAGACGCGTCCCCCTCAGTCCACCCCCTGGCGCCGCCCCTGACTACTGCATGAGCTGGTACCTTCGAGGGGTATATAAATCTAGTCTGTTGACAGATTGGAGCTTGACAGAAGCTTGAGTTTACAAAGAGCATAGAGAGTGAGCTCAATCGCCACATATTCCATATCTGTCTATCAATAGTTCGTGAGTAGTTTTATAGATCGCTAAGCGATTGTGTGTGTGGTACATCCAGCCTTCCAGAACATCATCAGTAGATCGAGTTGCATCTTGGCGATATCTAGTTAGCTTCAAGCCCTCATTGCCTGCGAAGTGTTTCGCTACGATGAAGTCTTGTAAGAAGAATTTTAATTTACTGTATTATAGACTTGCATTATATTAATAGTAGCCAGCACGCTGTAATTAATTAGCAACGGGCTGATTTGACAAGTGGCAGTCCGCCGACGCAACTAAATATCGTGGAATGTAAGACAGAAGACACCGAAAGAGGACATCAGTGGGTCCGCTCATATCTAATCTCCAGATCACAAGCGATAGGATTGGCTGACATTATCCACCTTCCTTTCAGACAAACAAACTTAACAGTCATTCAAGATAGAAAGAACGTCTTTAACTTGTTTTATCATGATTGTAGTCGTGGCAAATGAGAGCATTGCAGTGGTGCGCAAGGACAATTGAACCAAGGGATCAATTTGAGTCTTGAGGGGTGGAATTCTCGTGAAAGTCCTTGAAATCAACAGATTGGCTCTCTACCGTTTGCAGGTAAACTCATTGAAAGACACACTAGCCGAAAGTTAACGTTCAGGGTTCATTTTTGTGCGATGGTACATGGCAAATTTGTAAACAAATCATGTAAGGGACGAACTCGTACAGCCAGCCGCTTTATAGCTAACCATTTAACTGACCCATCACTTCGCGAGGTGGTTGAACTACTGGCTCTATCGGAGGGTGCTTCGTAGCAAATGACTAGAATGCCTGCACTATAGGTAACCACGTGATGTCATAGCTGCTCTCATCTGCGTATTAACCAAGCCTCGGGTGAGATACAACCTCAGTCGTCGGAAGATCAAAACTACGCCACAAGGAGGCTTGAGCCTTTGTCATGACAACGAGGGACTCTAAATGTAATTACAAAAGGTATTTTGCTATGCTATTTACAGACTGCCTTCATTCAATCAACTTGAGATGGACGTGAGCCAGCAGTCCAGCATGGTTGTCATGGAGATGTGAGGAGAATGGTATGGGGCCGGGATGGATCGAACCCACTAGATACAATTGCGCTGTGCATTTATGAAGTCAGTGTCCCTCCAAGGGCATGGCCCGATGCTTCTCCTTGGAATTCGTAGTCAGACACCGTAATGGCGATTGGCTGGCGTTGTGCGCATGTCCGTCAAGCAGAAGAGTCCCTGGCGACGGGATTATCGTACGATTGAACTCCCTGTGGTTGGTCAGGTGGACATTTCTGCACACATTCACCCGTCGAATCACAGCTGGGATTGGTCCGATCTCTTTTTCTGCTGTGGAAGTCAATCGATGGGTGAATGCGCACCTTCTTCAGCCATGACAAGCCTCTGGCGAGCGGCAATTTGTCTCTTTCGTTCTGCCGAGGCGTCACATTGGACGCTGAGAGACACCGAAGTTTCTTCAATGGCTGCGATCGCGTCGACGTTCTGGTGACTGGTGACGACTTCGGTCTTCTGACTGACCGCGACACAGTGTCACGTGGTCCATCGTCCGTGACAACGAATGAGTCATCCGTCACCATTATGCTCTCATTATCACCAGGCTCCTTATCAGAGGAAACCGACGCAGTGGAGCTTTCACGTGTCGGATTGGTCGAACTCGTCTGAAGAGAAACCAAAGAGTACTAATTGAATGATTGTACACGAGCAAGGTCAGTTTACTGAACAGATAAATAATACCATTGCAGTGTCACGGTGCTCTGCGGAAGCTAATGAGAAGTGGATGATCTAATTGCCTCAAGCTGGAGCTCACTCCGAAGCCATGCTACCTTGTCTCAACAAAGGAAATTTCACTGTCTTCATAGTATGACCTATACGCAGGTTGTTCGGCATTTCAATAATGATGATGTTTCAAAAAGGTAGCAAAATCGAAAACAGGCCTCGCTGAGTTTGCTTGGCGATGAGTTGAAGATTATTTACGAAGAGATCAATCAACTCCTGCCTCTGATAAAAATAAAGAAGAAAACTGCCGGTGGAGCATATACGACAATAACCCTACGACGTCTTAACTTTCAAACGTCACAAACTCACGGCGTCATCAGCGTCCACTCTGTCGTAGGCCACCTCGTCTTCAGTGTCGCTCGAGTGCTTCCTGTGGTGCGTACTCCCTGTGGCACTTTCGCTAATGAAGATGGTGTGCTGACCATTTGGTAACGGCGTGACGTCATTCTCGTTGTTGCTGATGAGTCGATTGTTGACGGTGAGGCTGGTTCTCGACAGTCCGTTTCTATGCTTCACTGGTGAGTCTACGTCATCAGGCACCTGACTTATCCGCCGGGGGTAATTCCCTTGCAACTTTCCAGCGGGAACAATCGTCCCCCTTCTTGCCAACATGTCAGCTGTCCCCGGGGGCATTTTGTAACCCAGTTTAGTAAGAGCCTTATGGTTGAGGTTCTCAATGTTCATGTTGGCTATCGCATCCAGCGGATCGTACAAATCCAGCTTCTTCGTCTTCTCTTCGATCAGCTTACTGATTGACAGAATGACACCTGACATGATTGACAGCCCGACCACGTAGTAAATCAGCGCGGCCAATTCGATCGTCAGGCTCTCGCCAGGCCCCAGGCTCTGACGGCGCATGCCCGGCGTGTAGTCACCGAAGCCAATGGTTGTCAAGGTGATGAAACAGAAGTAAAATCCTTCGAGGTATGTCCATCCCTCCGACAAGCTGAAGATCATTCCACCGAGAAAGAGCATGACCAGAGCCAGGAAGCACGTGATGATAGCACTCTTCATTTCGAGGCGCTCAGCCTCCCTGTTGTAAGCACGACGCTCGTATGACTTGACCGTGTTGAAGATGAAGCTCGTCAGCTCGTTGCCGACAGTGCGCAGGAAAAAGGCGGTCAGCGGTATCCCGATCAGCGCATAAATCATGCAGACGATCCTTCCTGCCGCTGCCCGAGGGACGATGTGTCCGTAGCCTGCAACAGAGAGAAAGAGAGACCATGCAGCCTGCAGCTCAACGATTCAACGAAGTGCAGCTGGACAGACTGCAACTGTTGACAACTGCGAGAGATAAGCGAACGGCGCCTCGTGAATTCTTCCGCACTTAGCCAAGATGGTGTTGCTGTTCAAACGTGACTCCAACCGGCCGAAGACAACACTCATCCAATGTCAATCAAAGTAGAGTCATTACGCATGCGCACGAGATGTCTATGCACTCGGCCGTGTAGTGGCTGTCTCCGTGTGTCCACTGCGCATGTGCCGCTGCTAGGCGATACCAACGACCGTGTGGTTCTCGTTCTGCCTTCTCTATCTGCGATATCTTTTTGGATTTTTCATTCAGTTGATTGTCATTCACTTCCATTTAAAGTGAGCGTTGGCAGCCATGCGTCAACGTGCTAGACAATCTGCCCACAGCATCGACGAACAACCGCTTCGTAGGACGGCTGGACATTGGTGTCAATGCCAGCTGTTCACAGCACAGCTCGTCAGCGATGGATCGCGTCAAGGCAAATTTCAAGTCGATATCGCCGTCGATCGAAGGGAATCAGTGCAGATCTGATTCTGAAGCGCGGCTTAAGATTACTGCGATGAGGACGCGTAAGAAAGAGAGAGAGAGAGAGGGACTGAGGGAGACCCGTTACAACGCCCCAGATTGGTCTTCGTTGGGATAACTTAACCATGGCCATTCTACTTATACGGCACTGAACAACCAATTGACTGGCGTCAGTTTGTCGCGATCGCTGTTGAATCGCTTCTCGCTTGAGGATACCAAACTGTTAATCGTCGCAATTAAACTCGGCTCGCTTCTGCGCATCAGATTAGTATTGAATGATCTAAATTCGCGACGGACAAGAGCGTCAAACTCACCGATAGTCGTGACGATGTTTCCAGAGAAGAAGAAAGCGTTGACAAAATTCCATTCTGAGGTCTTTGAGAATGTGAAGTAGCCTCCCCTCAAGGCCTCCTCGCTGGATTTCATGAAGGCGCTCATCTCAGCGTCCGTTATGTTATGCTTCGTCTTGAAGGCTTGCTGTTGCCCGTGGTAACCGGCGAGTAGGCGCTCGTACTCTCCCGTCCTTTCGATGGCTAAGAACACACCAGCGCCGACAAACAAATACGCGAGGAAGATGGCTGCTCGGATCAGGATCTTGGTGGCGACTGACTTCAACCGGCGACCCATAGATGCCGATCACACAGCCGCTAGCTGCTGCCGCTTCGTGCAGTTCACGTCGCAGGATAGTCGCGACAAATCGTAATTATTCTTTCTTGACAACTAAGCGGGTCACGATTAGTAACAAAAGCGTAAATCCAAAGTGACAATATGTTTATGAAACTATGCCTTTCCATCTTCAAGTAAAGTCAACCTTTTTTGCCGCCTGGCGTGGCAACCCCAAAGCGATGGGACATGTCTCTCGTTCTCAGGCGAATCCAGCGCTGCATTGAGTCATGCTATAAATGTCTCAGTTGACCAACTGGCGGCAGCAATGTGTACAATCTCGTCTTGAAGCCGAGTTACTCTTGCTGGATATTGATAATGAGTTTGGTCTTGAAGATCGGACGCAGTGTCAGGTGAGGCTTAAAAGCAGTCCCCCTTTCTGCAGTATTGCTAAAATGCGAATTATTATTATCCAGAGCTATTCAATCACGTTCGTTTTATTCCCACGGCGACAGCTCCCGTCGCAGATCATGAGGCGATTGCCAGATTGACAGAACGCCAGCAAAATACATTGGAACGTCTTTCGACCAATTGAAGCGAACGTCAGCCACACGATGAGAATACGATCCCAGTCCACTCGATATATGATAGACGTAGATGTATATATAGAAAGAGAGATGTAGAATTAAATTTGAATTGTAAGCCACAGATTGCGTTGCCGCGCCGGCACCAGATCGTCTCTTTTAAGAGCACCTGCCCTCCGCCTGGAGCGAGCCTGCACTTGATCAGCGGTGCACTATGCGCCTTTTGTCACCGCTCTCGTCGGCCATTGTTCGCAGAGGACCTACTGTTGAAATCGCTGCGTTGATTGGCAGATTAAATGTAAAGATGAAGCCACTGTTTACACTACATAGCAAATGAATAACAATGTTGCCAACAGCAACTACCAGCTATCCAACATGGCTGCCCTGTAACATGCTGTCTCTTGGATTGACGTCATTCTCGCATCTATACCTGCGCGCCTGCGACTAGAACGGCGCCTCAACGACAACTGGCACGTTCGCTGTAAGCAATGCCGAGAAGGGCATCGCCCGGCGCTGTTGAATGTCAAATGGCAAACGACCTTCGCATGTGATCTCGCAACGTGCGCGGAGTCAATCCGACGGCTGTCATGGCAACGCAATCCAAAAGTCACACGCCAGCCCCGCTGACCATGAACTCTGAACAGGAAAGCCCCGTTTATAAGCAACAGCTTCATCGTGATGCCATAGCTGTAATGTTCATCAAATAGCAGCCTACCTATATAGCACAATAACACATTGCTCGCAATCTGCTTTCAAACGGACACAAGTCAGGATGAAGAATATATCCTGCACCATGGCTCAGATCGTATCAGTCAAAGTCGCATTGAGGATTCAGTGATTATCGCATGACTTCATTCAGAAGATAGTTATATACAATTCAATAATTAAGGCTGACAATAAATTTATTTATAAATATAGATTCTGTGGTGCGTTTCAACTGTGCTACAATTCATAGCACACTTTCGTCTTGGTCAAATAGCCGTCTTTTCTGGCTTCGCTGTAGAACAACGTGGAATCTGCCAGAAGCATGGCCGTCGGGAGATTGCTGGCTAGTTCAAATGGCGTCTGGTTCTTGTTGTTCCTTGCCCAGACAGACCCACCCTCCGCCAGAACCAGATTGACCACGCCTGCGTCTCCCCTGATAGCCGCGTAGTGAAGCGCAGTGTTGCCTCGTTCGTCTGACTTCCCGCCGAAGTCAAAACCGGCCATGGCCAGCTGTTTGAGTTCGAAGTAGTTGGCGCGCAGACAGACGTCCTCCAGACATTGGTCGACGATTGACACGTCTTGGTCGTTCTCGTACGTGGTCCGGTGCGGCAGATAGAAATAAGGCGTGTACTCGTGAGGGACAATGCGTCGTTGCTCAACACTCGGAATGTTCATTGAAGATCTCTCTCCTCCTTCGCTCCTCGCCTTGACGCGTCCATTGTAACTCCTTCGTTTGCTCCTGCCGTCTTGCGGGGACTTACTCAGACAAGGCTGCGACGCACTCTTAAATAGGCGTTCCCTGGCAATAACATCACTCCCGGCAACAGGTGCAGTGGGATTCTGCCGTTGCTCGCAATATTCAGAGGTCGAATGGCACTCAGCATTAGTTGCCACGGCAACGGTTTCTTTGTGGCTCCCAATGACCGAGTTGACAATCTCCTCCGCTGCTGTATCCCTGATGTTATCCCCTGCGGGTTGCCCTGCTTCAGGCGTCCGGATGGGCTCTCCTTCTTCTTTAACTGTCGGCGGATCCGACTCAACGTCTCTGGCAATAGAAACATCATCAGTGCCTCGGCCAGGCACGTTGCCATGGTTGCGCAGAATCTCTAGGCTTTGATTGAGGCTATGCGCGGCGAGTGACGATGGCGACGAGGCCGAATGTTCGACGGAGGTGGCATTCTGCTGCAGTGTGCTGGTTCCGTATGCGGTGTGCCTCCGCTTCTCCAGCCGCGAGTAGCCGTCTCCGATGGCCAGTCCGCCGAGGTCCTTGGCCAGTTGAATGTGCTGAGGCAACACAGCCAATGTCATGACGACAAATCACCAAGGCAACACAGTCACGACACCACTCGAGTGAGTCAGACCAAGATCGTCTCTGCCTCGTCGACAGCCAGACCTACAGAAAACAAACACACAGATGAACGGCGATCAGACCCCCTTCTTCAAAGCATTTCGCGTCCGAGAGCGAGTGTCAAAGGACGGCCATTCTCAATGATAATACATCACAATCGATGAATAATCTGATGGAAGGACGGCTTTTGTCACGTCCAACGGAGCAGTGTTGCATCGCAAGCAAACAAATGTTTAAAGCGAATAGACTGCTAGCTGCAGTCAAGTGGAACGATTGAAAGTGTGGGAAAGTCAGCATGCATTGAATCATCCGTGGCCTTAACAAAGAACCCCCTAGCCGGCTGTGTTACGTGGATGGGCTTCAGTTGAAGCCAAAGTCACCAATATGATGTCACTGACCACCAAGGCAACGGATGCTTTTGTATTTTGAACACAAGTTGTTGATGGCTGCCTGGTCATGCGCAGCATTACATCGAGGGCCTCACGAAAGAGAGACACGGGTAACATCTATCAGTAGGGTTATAATCATACAGTATTGGACTAACTTCCAAAGAGGCTACATGGCAGTGAGGCTATCACCTGGTTACCCAAATCACGTGACATTTGGCTTAATCATAGGCATTTGTAAGTGAACGCAGACTTCGAAACTACTGTACGAACGATGCCTTGCAATAGCTAGATCATTTTACTTTTCGTAGCATCAATGGCAAGCCTGATGTGAAACACACAGCGTAGGTCTTTATTATTTTGTTGACACGTGTTGTTGTTGTTGTCTTCGTGTTCGGCTTAATCGACATCATGGCGTGACGAACAGACGATCCGTGATTACGTCATCTATGATTCTTTTTATGTAATACGACTTAAGCACGATCAAGTGGTTCATGGCCATTAAAATAGAAACAAGTTTCACCACTCACTAAGAACATCGCATGCGCTTAGCTTTCAGTTCCTTACTTAACATGAATAACATCACGACTCGTCTCTCGGCAGCTGCTCTTGCTTTCAATTGGCGCGACAACATTCGACAGATGGTCACCTGACGTCAATCGAGGCCAGTTCGATGCTTTCAGTCCTCTTGCCAAACAGAGGTTACCAATTAAACAAAACGTAACTACCTTCAAAGCGAAGCGACGCCGCCAAGTCAAGTTAATGCGAGCGACCAACTTAAGACACTCTATAGTTCTAGACCCATGGTCACCTTCATAAGTTATTGATGGATGACACAGCATTTAACCATGTCAAGATTCAAGTCAACGAAATCTGAAGACGAAGGACAAACTGAATCGACCATCATGACAGCAAATAGATCGGATCAAACATGTCCAGCGTTGTTTTGATTGCTGTCCACCGTGAGCGACGAACAGAGCGCCTTATTATTCGCCAATCAATAGGAAGTGTGCTACTGTTGCAAGTCGCTCGCGATCAAACTTGCCGAGCCAGTGGCCAAGCTGGGATGTCCATTTCAAGCTAGCAGAATTACTATCATTCTAATTGACGTACCTGCAACTCGGCTGTCGGTGAATTCTCAGCTCAGTCCTACGGCTCTCGATCGCTCCTCTCCGCTCGACCGCGCGAAACTCGGTGACTGATCTCCAAGACTCGATTTGAGATATTTAAAAGCTCGCGACCGTTGTCTGGACGACAAAGCGCGTTTCCATGACAGGTAATCAGCATTACCGCATCCTTCCTTAGCGATAGGCGATTGTGCTTTTCAGGGCGGACAGAGCGGAGATTGCTGGCATCCATCGAATCGCACGCCTTCCTATCTCCGCGCGGACAATAGAGCGGAGCAACAACAACAACGACCGTCATGGATCACGTGATCTTGTATTCCGCCTAAAGCCGTCCACGGCATAATGGTCCACTCCTTCGCTTCATTTTGCGCAGACTCAGAATGGACAAATTACTACTATCCATGCAGCCCTTGCGCTTACATAGTTCCTTGCGAAGAACGGAGGCACATTCGGTTGTGTTCGGTTGTCTGGAACTGAGTGTGGGGCCTACCAGAGCTAAGTGCGTCTTTGGTAGATTGCTTTGCGTGTCTGCCAGATCAGTTCGCTGATTATCACCTCCCTCGAACGAACACGCCGGCCCAATGAGATTCGATTCCTTTGACACGTGTTCGCGCGCTGCCTTAATGAAAACTAAGAAGGGCAATGATTCGCCAGCGGCACTTTGCCATGAGGTTACTTAGAGAGAGAGTAACATTCGCTACTGGTTCCGCTGGCGACCGACGA
This sequence comes from Calvadosia cruxmelitensis, assembly GCA_900245855.1. Taxonomy (NCBI): domain Eukaryota; kingdom Metazoa; phylum Cnidaria; class Staurozoa; order Stauromedusae; family Kishinouyeidae; genus Calvadosia; species Calvadosia cruxmelitensis. Next base: position 10,810 of record OFHS01001664.1, read on the forward strand.
GCCTCCATATCATCATTGACTGACACAACCAGCCTCGGTTACAAACCCAGGGAGAATTACTTCCCTCAAACGGGAAAGGACATCAATGATAATTAACTTCGATCTATAATAATCATACAAGACACAAGGAACACGTGGAAGCCAGAAATATCATAACAAGATCTCACGAGACATGTTGCTAAGCATCAACCAATGAGATCATAGACAAGATAGCAACGTCGTCACATGAACTGTGAGTCTGATTAAGTCCCCTGGTTGCCGTTCATCCCTGGTGCCCCCTTGCCGGCGCCCATTCGATGAGGGTCTTGAGATGGATAGTGAATGGGTGGCGGACCCCTGAGCGCATTCATTGGAGGAGGTCCCCTAGGGGGCATGATCCCTCGCGGTGGCAATCCAGGGGGAGGCGGTGGGAAGTAACGGTGCATATTAGGTGGGGGCATGCCAGGAGGGGGAGGAGGGGGCATCCGTCCATGGGGCATTCCCATTGGCGGCATAGGGGGACCACCCTGCGGCATCATCATCATCGGCGGTGGTGGTGCGGGGGAGGGCTGTGAAGGAGGAAGCGGATCAGCAGTCATTGTTGACGGGGCAGATGACCTTGAAGCGTCCATGGTCGTGGAAGGGTCTGACCCTGAAACAGTTTCAACAGGAGGCGCAGGCAGGGCTAGAATACAAGAAAAGAAAAAGAAAATCAATGACACAGTGCATTCTGATAGCAAGCAGTGCATTCTGATAGCAAGCAGTGCATTCTGATAGCAAGCAGTGCATTCTGATAGCAAGCAGTGCATTGCAAGTAGCTCTCTTCACTTTAGCTCGGATAATGGCATGACCTCATAGTGATGTAACCAATGGCGAATATAGAATTCAGAAATAAATGAGACTTACAAGTGGGCAGACCAGGCACTGGCGTCAATTGTATTCCACCCTGGGCCCCAACTGCCTGCTGGTCCCCTTGGGATTTGCCCCACAGGATTTTCAAGCGGCGACCATTGACAATCAGCTTATTGAAGGATTTCTCAGCAGCCATCTCAGCTGACCCTCTTGTCGTGAAGCAGACGAATGCACAGTTTTGTCTTGTTACCATGGAAACTTGCCTCAGTTCTCCGAATTGGTAGAAATGATCACTGTCGTAGAAAGATCCAATAGAGATGGCATTAAAAGGTAGCTAGCAACTCAGCAAAAACAGATCAACAGTTTCCATAGCAACAGCCAAGACACAAGAACAAGCATGACGTGAGATCAAGTATTGCAAGCATACCGCAAATCTGCCTCGCTGACTTTTGAATCCACACCGCCAACATACAGAGTAGTGACCGATTTATCAGAAGGAGGCTCAAGTTTCGGCATGGATGACGCCCTGTGCATCAACTTATCAGCAACTGGGTCATTGGTTCCAAAATAGCGATCTTTGATGTTCTGACTTGCCAAGGGATCTGTTGGATTAGTCGGCATCTCATGTCTGAAGGGAAATCAAAGCTGATATGAGTTCAAATAAACTTATTCAACTATGACTAAGAGCCATTAATCACAACCACTAGAGAAAGCTCTTAATTTGGCTAGATTAGACTGCACATTGCCTACCTGTATGGACACTCTTCACCACGCTTGCATTCACCCTTGACCCAGAAAGAGCATATATGCGGTCGATTTCTTTTGTAATATGGCGTTGTTCGTGCCAGTTTCATTAGGAGGTCACTGGATGATTGAGCTTTCCCGACCGCCCCACCAGGTGTCGTTCCGTCTGTGTTGGCAAGCTATCAATGAACAAAATCAATTCGACAGTCCATAATCAACAGAAAAATATCAGTAGAAGGGAAGATTAACCAGTGTCTCCGTGGATAGCTAATCGAGACAGAAATGACCCTTTGAATGAAAATCACCCTTGATTCTTGACAGTTTTCAATGATAATCATGGCCACCTACCTCGCGTTCAATGTTCTGCGTGTAGAACTCCTTGTTCACATCTGATTTTGGCATTTCATCTTTGATTGACAGGGCATTGTCTCTTACTTGGACTGGTAGACCAAACTCAAGGTCCAGCAGGCACGTTTGACAGACATTCTTCAATTTAGAGCATGTTTGACAAACTTCTGTCTTTTTGTAGCGCATCCTAGCTCCAGGGCACCATTTAAAAATCGTGAATGGTCTTGCACAAATCTTGGCAATAAAAAGTTAAAACACCTCACTAGTAAGCAACAAATCTTGAATTAACAACAATAAATCCAAAACGAAACATCACACACCAATGGTGCCAGAAAATTTCAGACTAAGGGCTAGACTTCCCTGACGGGAGGGGGGGTAGGGGGCTAACCAAACAGCGCAAATTTCTATAAAATGCGTAACCATTGAAATCAGTAGAAATTCGCATTTCTAAGCCTCGTAATATGGCAATTAGTTCGGCATCTGGATTTATCGAGCACGATGGCTGGTTTAAATGGGATTGTGGAAGAAATTGCCACAACTGCCAGCTTAACTTTCCCCGACAGAGTAGCTCCAGCTTCCCAAATGGGGGCTTCCTTTTCCGTCCTGGCGCCACCCGTGCACATCAAAAGAAAGCAGGTGCAATATCCGTTGTCTTTGTGAAATTTAAAAATGATCTGTTTTCAAGTCCTTGGTTGTATCCACAACAATTACAATGCACAACACATCGATCGTTCATCTCATCCAATCACAACAGACACTAACCTTGCATTCTTTACCATATTTCTCTTTTAACTGGAATTGAAGTTAAAAAGAGACATTATAAAAAGAAAGCATTGGAACTTGGAACACAAGCAGGCCAAAGGGTGAGACATTTAGCTGCTGCCTTCCAAGAACATTTAACATTGAATAGCGTTCATAATAATATCACCATGACAAAATCTGTCAAACAATCAAAGGACAAGTGACACACTTACCATTCGAACATAGGGATTATCACCAAGGCATGTCTGACAGAGAATTGGGAATTCCTGTACAATAAACACAATGGAGAATGAAATCAGCCAATCACGTGCCGTACTTCATAATTCCATTCAGAAAGCAGAGAGCCTTCACCAACAACATTCAAGGTCAAACACGTAACTGACGTCACTGTGAAGCTTCTTCAGTGACTCTTGGTAATAACAACACTGGTATATTATTGACGAATCAACCTCTGTTGTATGTAGCCTCCGTTTCGTGCCAATATAACTAACTGCGCCATCAGTTTACCCCAGAGGTGTACAGACAATGCTGATGGCGCAACCAATTAATTATTGATATTATATCTTGAAGTTTGAGCAAGAACCTATTTGTTCTCATTTGAGTCAATTATCAAGGAGAGCATTACAAACTAGCTATTCGAATAATTCCATTAGTTCTTACAACATTGGACGTCGCTTTGCAAGTCCTAACAATGTCATATTGCAAAGTGGACAAAGATTATCAAGCTGAGATATGATAGTTGTTACATGCATTTGTTCGGAAAAACCAATGACAAATTGACTACACCTACTAATAAAAACAGCCTAACATCATTCTGCCTAACAGATAGACAAGAAAAATAGCAAACCTTCAAAATAGATCGTATTCCCTACAGGTAATTTGTTTCAAAATGTAATTTTGCGCAAAGGTTTGAACTCCAAAGCAGTTGTTCCAGTTATTTTGATTCCAATTATCTGTTAGCCAGCAGGGAGCCTGGCTTTTATTGCACTATGGTGAGCGGCAGCCAATTTTGTGTGTGTTCTCCAATTCTTAAAACTAACTTCCACGCACTACACGCACGGACATAAAATGCAGTCAGGTTCACAAATGGAGGAAAACAGTCAAGAAGATAATGGTCGCTAGGGCTTGAACCATCGGAAGTCCAAGCTCTAAACTTTAACCAGCCTTAGAGGATGCACGGAATATTAACGTTAGCCAGCAATGTTACGACTATCGAAACAATATCTAGTACTACTTTGGAGAAAATGAGAACAAAGCTGATCGACCCTGAAACGAATCCATGAATTTGAGGTCTGAACACAATCAAACAACCTAGGCCTGGACCTACCTACTGCCACTGGCTACTGTTAGTGTTAGGCGTAGCCTAGGCTAATCAATTCCATAAAAGTAGTTTGCAAAATTTGATATATCGGTTACTTGTGATCTGATAAATGATAAACTCTCAGACTACTGAATAGACCACACAGTGGCAACTTTAACGGCCCAAGCTAAATGAGTCGATGACCATTTCAATCGACATATGTGACAACAAAAACGGCAGAATCGTAGCAACGGTGAACCAGTTAAACAGAAAACCAACCAAGACGATTAATCAATCCTTCTATACTGAAGTGGCATGCAACTGTACAATAAATAGCTTACCGCGTCTTCCCAGTTCTGTCTGTTGTATGTATTTGCTCCTTTGGAAGTCGCCATCTTGCTTGCCGAGAAACGAAGAACGACAGGCAGCGAGGCTGATCACGATCAACCGAGGCTGTTGATAATTGCTTGCCGGAATCAATGTGATGCGGAAAGATTGAAATGCGCTCCAGGAATGCTTAGGATGTCCAATGCTTTCCTCGTTTGCTCTTTGCTTAGTTTCGAATGCCAATTCAGCTACAGAAATTCAAACTTGTTCGTTGGTTGCATCTGTGAATTGCAAGTGACAATAATGGCTCGAAATCTGGAATGCACGGGCAGGGCTAAGCCCGCGGCTTGGAAGGGGGTCGAGTAAAAGCGCCCATGGACGTCCCCAGAAGCTACGAAAACATTAAGATGTTCGAGATTGTCCTGCAGTAGCCTTTAGATCACTATTTACCGAAAATGGAGGCAATCGTCTCACCTGTTTTACTAAAACCCCAGATCGTATCGACCCTTTAAGGCTTTTATGGTTGCGTTCAAGATAAGCCCAACGCATTCACTAGTATTCTAGCATATATAGTAACCTGTCACTAAGCGGACCCAAAGAGGACAAACAGCTATTGATATTCATTCATGCTTGCCAGTTTCAGATTCTTGCAATCGTCTGCCGCTGCAATTGTCTCTTCGGATGTGTTCTTATGATCTTTCTAAGGGAATCTTCTGTCAAATTAAAATGGGAATTGCAATTTGTATAACTCGGATTTCCTCGGCTTACCATTTGTTTACAAACCGTTCATGGTTCTGTAACAAACTGGTTATAGGCGGACGTCCCACGTCATTCCGAGTAGAAAGTCATCGACAGATTGGTGTCCAGGCCTGCTCTGGTGACTCTTCATGACGGGCAGTGACGGAATTAACTGCAGCAGGATTGCGACATTTCATAGTCCTGCACTCGCCCGGGGCAATGGTAATGGTCGGAATTCAAACAGCATTGCGCTGCCGACAATGATGAATGGTGCCCATCCTTCCCCTTGAAACGGTTGTTGAATAACCATAGAAACGAACAAACAGCGCAAGACTTCCTCGTTCTTGGAATACATTAAAATCTTGCGTGATTTCCTTGGATTTCTTTGTCGAATAAATGCACTGCTTACATAGGATACGGCCGCATGAAGGCTACGGCTGGAAACTGCAGCCCAGAACTATACATCGGAGCATAACAACAAACGGAATAGCAAACGCAAGCTAAGGTCCAACAGCAGACCCACGTCGTTATAATTATTGAGTAGTCACGCAGGCGCAGTCGCGTTGAAGACTGGTCATTGATTCAGCTGGCTGTATTTCTCCATTGCCAGGAGTTGCTTGGCTTTGGCGGTCTTGGGGTGCTCAGCACCAAACACCTGACACAGGAAAGATAGCAAATCAGATTCATTTGAAGAGAACCAAAACATCAGACGGCACAGTGCTGTGATCAACGAGCCATCAACCTTCAGTGAACAAGAGTGCAATAAAACGCAAGCATTGTCTCCCTTGGACCTAACTTCAAAACAAACGTTCTTAGCCTTACTAACAATTAACCTACAAGTATAACTAAAAACAATTAGTAACTGCTGTTGAAAATTATGGTTAAGTTTGTTGTTTTTATCGTCTCTAAGTTTGTTTCAAAGTTTCAATTTACCAAGAATGCTTCCGGATGCTGATATCTGAGCGTACATTACTTTATTCTGTCAACTGATAAGTCCACTAGAAAGTACTTCAATGAACAGATAGCATACGCAACAGATAGCAGTGAAACGAATCTGAGTTAGGCGTCCTCCGCTCTCCAGCTACTTCACGACGTGATCACCTGGAAACCGACCGAAATGCGCCGCCAAGGACACAGCAGGGTGGTATTGTATGGTGATGTATTGAATGTTGATTTGTCTGTCTTTGGACTTTGGTGTTACTTTGTCAACCGTGTTTGACCGTAATTTATGGCGTAGTTTATGTAGTAAGTGCATCAAGAGGAAGAGGAACGGCCTGTTCATGTAGAGAACCGTCATGATAATGTATTATCATTACTATGGTGAGATTGCGCTGCAAGGCATAGCCCGTCAGCTGCGTTGCTCGCGGTGAGTGAGGCGGATGATCTTCTTGGTATCAACTGACCTCGTTCAGGATGTCATGCCACGCCTTGTAGTGATTAACAGCCGCTGACAAGTCTCGCTTGTCCTCTTCATGCATCACACCGAGGCAGTGCATGATGCTGGCGGTCAGCGGATGCCCGTTGCCATAAACCTCCTTGCATTTGTCAAGGGCCGCCAGCAAGCACTGAAAAGAGACAAAACATTTACACAAAACCTACGAACGTATCTGCAACAGATGCGATAGTAGTCATGGCAACGCAATCATGCACCTTCTCTTCGGCCTCGTTGTCGACTTTTCGATCGATCAGTGCTTTGACCATCAACGCTTCCGCCTCCTTTCCACGATCTCTGATCTGCAAAAAACAAAGAGGAAGAGGGATTAAGAAGCACGAAAGACTTGACAAGATCAATATTCGCTGCTTCTCCAGAGGGATTTGCCGCTCGGGGTTTGCGGTCATAGTCACTCTCGTCATAGCTGCCGCAGTGTCAATGACGTACCGTTGTGCAATGGCGTATCAAAACGATTCCTCACTTGATCACGACTGCACCAATCAGTCCACAACATCGCACTTTTCTGGCAGCTTAAACACAACATTGCATAATAAAGATACGAGAATTACGTCACCTGTTTGAAGAGATCCATGGCCTCGTCGACCTGCGCATGCGCCTCTCCACGAATAGTATCCGATCCGATGACTTCCTGTTCGGCAATCGACCCGAGATGCTTTGCCATCAGCATGGCGAGGGAGCCGTGTTTGCTCTGCGGCGAAACCACAACACACCAATCAGACAACGCAGACGGCCTGGTGTTTAAGGCAACTGCAGCTCATCGGTCACCTCGCTCTCACCTTGTTTAGCTCGTTGTCAGCATCGAGGCTTTTTCTAAATTCCAACGACCGCTTGCAATATTCCACGACCTCTTTCTCCATTGGCAGCTTTACTTCATCTGCCTCGTTTTTAGAGCTCACAATCTGAAATGCAAGTCAGAAGTAGATGGATTGGCAAGGAGGGACAAGATCGACAATGGGTGCGATGCGATCATGCGATCATGCGATAGGAGACACCCACCTCACTCTTACAGTTGGCAAGCAGCTGGTAGACGTCAGCCATCTGGTCGGGTCTCTTGCCGAGCTTAGACTCTTCGAGGGTAGCCATGCCTTTGAGAATGTCCAAGGCCGCGTCGAATTCGCCGACCTTCAGTCTGACAACAGTAGACAACGCAACCACGTCAAAGCAGAAGGCGACAAAGCAACACAACGGACATGCGCAATAGAAGCAAGCACACTCACAAGAAAGTAACGATCTTCTCCATCCGATTGGACAATTCAAGGTCGGGCACTGCAGCCTCTTTCATGCTGCTGATCTCAGCTTCGTAGCATTCTGACGCTTGCTTGTATCCACCGGCCTAAGAAAACGAAGAGAAAGAGGACACAGGACCATTGGGTCGATCAAAGACCACCACCCCTTCTACGGTGGCTCAAATGACCACGGAGGCAGTTTCATATCGCCGTCTTACCCGTTGCCAGTACAGAACGAGATCACCACAGTTTGAAAACGTGAACAGCTGATTGAACACTTCCCATGATCCCAAGCAGTCAGCCAATCCGGAAGTCTCGCGCATGTGATACAGATGGTAAGGCAGTTCCTATGACAACGAGGGTAGGAGGGTCAGTAAACAACAGCAATAATACCAACAGCGATGACAAGCAGTAACTAGAGACCAGACCTCTGATTTCCTCCTTAGTTCAGCGACTGTTGTGAAGTGCTTCGCCAGCAGTTGGTGCCATGGCAACATACATTTCTCTTCATCCTCGCCTGGCGGGTTGACATACCTGCGGGAGACAACGGCATACCAATTGATGCCGGAATGAAGCAAACGACCATGCGGCTAAAGCAGCGAAGGAAGCTCACTTGGAACGGAAGAGGTCCTTGAAGGACGCGTGTTTGAATGTCAGTCTACCATCGCCGATCTCTGAGTTGGTCTGCAGGAAGACTGCGATTGTGTTGAACACAGACGCCCACCTCCTCGCTGGAAGCCGCTTGCTATCTGCACCAAGGGAAAGAGAAACAGCATCTCATGACGTCAACATGTGTTACCACTAAGCACACAGAGACAACACGACTCGAACAGGGCGTCGCCACACCGTCACCTTTGTCATCTTCATGCTTGGCCAGCAGTAGTCTCAACTCGTTTTCCAGCAGACCTCTGCGCGAGGCCAAAATCAAAGAGAGCGAGGCAATGCACAAGTCTCGATCTGAGCGAGCAACCACAGCATCCAGCCTCAGCGCTTCAATGCTACGAAAAACAACAAAGAGACAGTTTTGAATCAGCACGAATCCGCACAAGGACTATCCAATCAAAGTGGAAGCACCCACTCACCCGTCTAATGTATCTGGTATGCCATTGATGACGTCATCCATAGCACTGGGGTCGTAGTGGTCGAGGATGCGGTCGCAGGCCATCGTCAGCCACAACGGATATGACGAACCTTCCTTCTTCAACAGGGAGTCCAAGTGATCATCTTCTAATACGAGGCTGCGACTGGCCAGGAGGTCAGATGCTAGAACCTATCGACGTCGAAAAACGTATGATCCTGGATTACTCATGGTTGCTATGGCGTCTACAGAAGATCAACCTATCCCAGATAGAGGGGCTCCTTGGAAACAGCCATTTAGATAAAGTAAACATCAGTAGTCATTGTAAGATATCTTTCCAGCATTCACATGTCTTTAAGTTTTTATTCATGATGAATAAATCAAATAAAACAACAACAACAACAACAACAAGAATAGGACTTTTGCATTGACCCATTGAAGGGAAATGGAAGCCATGGTGACAGGTTGCATTGTCCGTCTGTCAGTGAGGCAGAATCATGCACTGCTGTTATGTGATGATTCGTTACCTTCTTGTCTTGATGCTCCATGTTCCCGAGGCGGATGAAGTTAGGCAGCGGCTGATATGCCTCCAGGGTCGTCAATGAAATGTCATTGCAAGTGGTTGACAACACCACACGCACAGTGGATGACAGTTTCATTGGCAACCAGCGCTTAAGCAGCCTAGCCTGATCACCATCGATCTATCATGTAACACACACCAAACCAACAATGATTGAAATCATGCAACTCATGTTACCATGACAATGTAGTCTTGGAGCGACACACACTGCAGCGTACAATATTGCGATAAAGTCATTTGAGGCATGTCACATGACCATTCAATACTTCATTGTACACATGTGCGATAAATGCAGAAATAAGAAAATACATTTCACCTTTTAAAGATTTAATGGAGCACGATGGGTTTACGATTTGATGATAAATAATGAGATTACATAGTCGTATTACATTTGACGGGTTGCGATGATTACCAAAAACAACAGTTCACCATGGAATTCTTTTGCAATTATTTGTTTGGACTTTCGGCCTTTAAACATCATAAAATCCAAAAGCAGTGAGTCTGTTCCAATAGTTATGTTTATAATCTCCCGCCCTTGGAATTTCAGTTTTCACCTTAACTTGAAGGAGCAACAGTCTCCTGGATTGTCCCCTGGACTATGAGTATATCATGCTTCACAGTGCTTACCTCATCGACGGCATCAATGAATAAGATGACTGGTTTTGTTTCTGCCGAACTGAGAACATCCTTTGCCTTTTGCAGAACTACATCAAAATCATCTTCGATGTGCGACTGTCGGTAAAAAACAAAACAAATAGATAGATTTCAACATCCACGTTGTAAAACGGAGAGATGCAAATCATCTATTTCAATTTTGGTCACTAACCACTACAATTAAATATCATAAGAAAATTGTCAAGCATCTGACCTTTAAAAGCTCAAGAAATTAATTTGCTAGAAAAATTTAAAGAGAAAAACAACAAACAGACAATCAAACAAACATTTTACTCAATACATTTTATTTAAATCGAGTGCATCCCAGTGGTACAGTGAAACTTGTCTATAGTGGTCACTATTGGGCCCTGGCAAAAATGACCTTTATAGGCAGGTGGCCTTTCTGTCCAGGTTGATTTCTACATATAGAAAGTATCAGCTTAATGTTATGAAGAGTGGCCTTTTATAAAAAGTGGCTGCTCTATAGAAGTGGCCGCTAATACAAGTTGAACTAATCTTCTTTTGATTATAGTTCTCATGTCATGGTGTTTTTCAGAAATATATGATACCACTGTACTGTACAGTACATACATACAAGCACACACAAAGGATCCTGAAAATGCAACATACTTCCACTAGAATATGAGCACATACACAACTACTCAATTAGGTGCAAATCGCAAAGATGCCTTGATTGATACAATTACAAAGTGCCACAGCAGATGCTATTGTAGAGCGTGTCGTTTGTTGCGACGTTGATGAATAAACAGAGGCAAGTAGATATAGTTGTGTACATATAATTGTGGCCGATACGATGGAGGGTAGCCAGCCCGTCCAAAGGCTCGAGAGTACAGATTGCAAGAGAACGACATTAAGAAATACTAGACAGTTATAGCGACTGACGAAGGGCAGTGATTAGCGGTCTGAGGAGTTGTGACGTGAATGTTGGATGAGACGGCCACACTATATAATCAGATCAGCAACTTCAACGTCAGGAGGACAATACATATGATCAAACGTACCACATCAACGGACAGATCATAAAAGAGACGCTGCAAAAGTATCGCCAAATCAGAAGAATCAGAATCACAGCCAATGGAATGGTAGAAAAGACGCCAAATGCCCCTGTAAATCAAACAAGCATCTCGTCAATTTTATAAGAATGTCGAACTAATAATCCCAAAAATTAAAAATACTTGACCATCAATATCTCAAACTCATATTCTTCAATGTAATCTTGATAAATATCTAAGTCTGTAACATGTAACGGTGTGACTTTCACTCAACTGAATTAGGTTAATAAAACTACTTAGGGCTTGGTTTTAGTAAGCGGGCTGATTTAATAAACAAAGCGTTACTAGCTAAGGGAAAAGCATGCGTGACAAATTAAGGAACACAAAAATCTTATTTTATAATGTGGATGATACTATTAGTCATGATTTTATTAAACAGCAGGAAGGCTGCATCATGGTCTTTTATACATCATAATAATTATAATTGCCTCACATCAGCTGTAGATGATTATGACACGACCGTGCAACATTTGTGTACGTTTACTAAATTATCACACACATTGCTTATGTAGTGGCTGACGCGCGGTCAGTGTGAACTTGATGTCGTCATGTCACGTGATTGTAAGAATATGTAGATGTGTCACCCTGTAATCATCCTCTTTGCCGTCTATACTTCATCGTGTTAACAGCTCTGTCTGTCCTCTTATCTACGCTGTGTCTCACGACATAGAGCTCTGGCACCAACGGCCATATGTACTCCTTGGAACTCTGCCATCTCCCCCTGTCGTGGGATCAGCAGCTTGTCTCTCAATTATATATATGTGGACTGCAAAAGCCTCGTCCTCCACACTTACTATAATTACAAAATTTGGAAATAACCAAAGAGAAAAGTACAAAGAAACCAACAAACAGTGAAACAGACAATCAAACAAACAAACAAACAAACAAACAAACAAACAAATAAACAATCAATCAATCAATCAATCAATCAATCAATCAATCAATCAATCAATCAAACAATCAATCAATGAATCAAACAAACAGATAAAAAACAACAACAAATAGAAATGGAAATGAACAAATAAACAAACATCAGTAATGTTGTCGCTGCCATCATCATTGGTAAGTCTATACATCTGATAGTGTCTCACAGTGTTTCGTGGACTGGAATGGCGTTACTTGAGATCATTTCTAGTGTTCTTTTGGTGCTGCATGCCATAAGCGTTGACTTCCCAGAACCCTTTTCACCCACAATGCAAAGCGGCTTGCCATCATCGCCATTTTTCAAATATGTGTCAATCTAGGATTATAAGCAAAGAATCATCTACAATGATTTCTTGTTATTCGATATTGAGAACAGTTTGTCATTACACGACACTTCACGCGGCATCATTAGTAATAAGGAGACAGCGTATGGGTGAGTTACTTCTGTTCTGAATCAGCACATTAAGAAGAACTATAATTAGCAGATAAATGGAGATGGTGGATCTGATATTGATTAGCAATCATCAGCATCATTGTAAATCTTGATATCATTGTTTCGGCCATATTGCCAGCAAAGATGACAATGCAATCCACCAGGGTTACCTCGGTAAGTTGTTTCTCAAGTCCAATTCCGCTTCTAGATTTGTATTGCATAAATACCTGGTAAATGAAAGTGGCACATCAGTCAAGGAATGCGTCAAAATGTTAGCTGTGTGTAACCAATCAATACAGACTGTAACATTCTGCTCCAAGAGACAACAAAATAACAACCCGGCTCCAGCTGAGCAGTTATGGAAGCAAATTATTCGTGTGCACATGCGGACATACGCACGCTTGCAAACGGGGCTTGTGTTACCTGACAGTGACACTACACAGATACAATGATGACAAAATGATCCTTTTTCAAAAGCTACAGTTCTGCAAGCAATAATTAAGCAGTCTAACATAACATGATGTTGATTGGAATTCAACAAAGTGCTTCAGGAATGAGAAGAACTCACACGCTGTGATTGATCAAGCATTTCAACGTGGTCTGCGAGCTGATGATTGAATGGATAAAGCTGTTCGATCCTCGCTTTGAAGAAATCCAACACCTGGCACAAAAGAGACATCATCATATATTCATAATCTGTTAAGCCAGATGGCTTTTCCACAGAGCTTTCAGGTACATGGTGTCACAATGGAAGACGTACATGGTGTCACAAAGGAAGACGTACATGGTGTCAAATGACGTACATCATCAATCATATCATTAAATAGTTAAGCCAAAGAAGGAGCTTACCAGAGCAACAAACGAGACTGCATCACCGGTAAGTCCATCCAGCTGCACATTGCCATCAGAAGTATCTTGCTTTGCCTTCACGTGATATGTCCTCACCTGGTCATTCTGAGCAAGATCAAGACAATTGAAAGATCACAGCAAAGCCATTTGGTGGCATCTATAATGCAATACGTACTGTGCAGGCAACATGTTGCCCTGACCATTTCACTCTAGCATAGGGAGGACAAAAAAGCATAATAAAAGCCAAGTGCTTAAAGCCTCTTCAAGAGCCCAGGCTCAATAGCTTCCATTTAGCCCTGCTTCAACAATCTTCAAGCATTATAAAACAAACAATGTCTTGCAATGGAAAAAAGAACATTCAACACATTAAGAAGGAGCACATAAGACATAAGATAGAATTAATGTTTGATGAATAGGTTTTCCACTAAGACTGGCGCCTAATATGCCACGTAAGTTGGTTTTATCCTTTTTATAAGTAATAAGCGCCCTTGGCTGTTTTGGGTCAGTACCGGAAATTGCTCAATGAGCTTGTTGTAGAGTTCAGTTGATCTGAGAGACACGCGTTCATCTTTCGTAATAAACTGGTCTCGCTGCTTCTCTGGCAAGCTCTCCACAAATTCAGCGTCGCGAACAAGAAATATTGCTGTAATGACACAGAAACACAAACATAAGAATTCAAGAATGAATCATAAAACATACACTTTTGTGATGCCTCCAAACAAATTTATTTTGCATTTCTGTGTCAAGTTCACGTTTCTTCTTCTTTGTGAATGCTTTTAGCTGCTACACAATCTCATTTGAAATATATTTTAATTACAAATTAATTGCTAAAAATAAGTAGGCCTAATGCATTATTAAGTGCCTTTGACACTTCTGAAACATGATTCATGCACTGATTACTCGCTTACATTATTCAAAAGACAGTACCCTATTGAAAACCACAGCGATGTGACATAGGCCATCTGTATAAAGAACGGTGTTATTATCATTATTATTTTACTGATTGCTTTGTAAATTCGTAAGCCAATTCACATCATCTTGCAACGCAATATTTGATAATTATATAAATCATAGAAGACTTATTTATGCCAAATAGCTAAGTCTTTGCAGTTTGCACGCCATACACATGCCAACATTGGTATTTAGGAACGTGCTGTACCATTAGGATTCTTGCGGCGATATGCCCCATGGATGATTTCCATTTCAAACAAAGAGAAGTTTTGCGTCCATCCATAGAACCGGGCAAGTGAAGGACTGACATCGCTCTTCTTTGGAATCCAGCCAAGTTGATTCCTATGAAAGGAGAAAATTCAAAGATCACATTTGCAGCTGAGGGCATCGATTCAAATGTTATATTTAGTCAGCTGAACTGAAGCATGCTTAAGGGCAACGTACCCTTTCAGTCCAAGGAAGAATGGCAAAATGTTTTCTTCCTGACACCTGTCCAGCTCACGCATGCAAAGCCACAAGTCTTCAGGATCATCACAGCCTCGCTTGCAGCCCTGAATAAAGCAACAAGATCAGAAGTGCAAGATAATGTACAATTCTGTCAACGGAAGCAAATGCCACAAAGAGAAAAGGTTCCTTACGCCTGTAGTGATATGTAGCCTGGACACTAGTCCCTAGTCTACTCTGCATCCCATAATACTAAACGCGCTATGTTGTCTGTCTGTCGGTCTGTCTGTCTGTCTGTCTGTCTGTCTGTGGCTCTGTAAGTGCCCTCGAATTTCTCGAAACGCGTCCCCTGTT
>OFHS01001665.1:0-20778 GCA_900245855.1 Calvadosia cruxmelitensis
GGAACCAGGACCATTAACGTTAGTCTCACGTGGCGAGTTCCGTCGGGCACGAGCCTGAGTTCGACTTGACCCAAACTAGCCTCGTTGCTAGATTTCGTACTACGATCTTGGTCTTGCCTTTACCTACGCATAAATGTTATTTAGCTTCATTAAAATAGATCAGTGCTTACTTTGTTTGCATTCCGATTTTAATCTACCCCATGGTCGGCAAAAAGATAATTACATTATAATTATTATGCATAATTATTACGCATAATTATGCATAATTATTACGCATAATTATCATAATTATTATGCATAATTATTACGTAGGATAAGAAATTAATATTTATCAGCAAATTCATAGCACATTATATAGGTCTAAAATATGAAATATTTGCAAAAACTAAAATGACTCCTTTTGTCACTATTGTAGGTATCCAAGCCTATATGGATGAGAATGCGGATCCTTGCCGCAATTTTTATAGCTTTACGTGTGGGAATTTCACTCGAACGCATTCCAATCTAACTGGTTCAACAACAGTTATGCAGCAAATTAATAAAAGAAACGACGAGATAACGATGGAACTGTTGCTGGCAAGAGTGTCCGAGAATGCAAAATCGGAGGTATGTTATTTTAACTCAATACATCAAGTTTTACAGAAGTCGGTGTTTATGATTGGTGCCCTTTCAAACTTGTTCAAAGTATCCCTTTACATTGCACTGCAGATCTTCGAAATTAACGTTTCCCCAATAGCATCATATGCCTTGCGAGTCATTACACTTTACCTGAAATCGAACCAGTTTATCTATTTGGATAGAATTAAAGCCACATTCCTAAATGCACAATCGGTGCCTATACGTCATCATCCAAAACGTTTGTGATTATTCTGATAAACAATCTTAACTTTGTTAGTGAATTACAGAACAAGTTTCCATCTAACCTCATCGAATTTAAAACCTAATTGACTGGGAGGGACGATGCAGTGGCTGCTGTTTTGAATGATGGCTATCTTGATGCTCCTGCTCTGCAATACTCTGGTTGGCAAGCAGCTCACCAAGCAAGCATAGGCATAAACTATACTGTACGCCTTTAATTTGTGGTTTTCATGACGTAATTTGTACCAACAAATGATTCCATGTTCCTAGTGAGGATTGTATTTGTATTGAGTATGAGCGACCTGCCAGTGATCGCTACCACATCATTCACTGTGACAAGATTAATTCCTGTATAAGTTTTATAAAAGATCAAGAATGTAACGGAATTAATTGAAATATTTTATAGTTTGACTTTGTATAAACTATGATGAAATTACAAATATTGTACGTATCTATAACAGAAAGTGTACCTCGCATTGAGGTGGAAATTTATCATAATCAAACAATCATTTACAACTTTTAATTACAGAACAAGGCAATATCGAGTGCTGTCAATTACTTCAAATCTTGTATGGATGAAACTGATATATCCAAGAAAGGAGACGCTCCATTGAAATCGTTGCTAGAATCTTTTGGATCGTGGCCACCTTCAAATCCAGCCTTTAAACCTGAGAGATGGAACTTTACCGACGTTCTCATTCGTTTAACAAAAGAGCTTTACATCCAGCCGCTATTCCGCTTGTCAATTGCTCCTGATCCACAAAACACATCTAAACGTTTGCTGTCGGTAAGCTCCGTATATGTCGCAGAAATCGAGATTATTGAATTGTTGGCTCCACATTTATGCTACGTTTGCCCCAATTTATCGGCCATCTGTTCAGGATCCTTGAGATTTTGCAGGATTAATGGTGCAGATCATTGTCGTGTGCTAAATGTTTGAAATCCTTTGCTAGGCTTTGAGTAAACCTATAATTCCACATAATAGATTCTCTGATCTGTTTAATATGAGTGCACTAAAGTGTATACTGGTTGATGATGATGATAAAGCAGACTTAGACTCGCATTAAACTGTAGAGAGCAATTAGTGCCAATTACCAAAGGCAGGTTATACAGAATGGCTCCAGCAGCCGAGAGACAGGTGAAATGCAATACAAGCTACTAGATAATAAATTACACAATTCCTATGGTATATTCAATCCTATATATAAAAATATCGACGATAATGTACTCAAGACATCTGAGCTGAGTTCACTGCATGTGGGTGATATTTATTAGGTTGAAAATTGTGCATCAAGGCAGCAGCAAGAGTAACGTCCGATAAACTTTCAGTACGGTTCGATATTGAAATCAGATCCTGTGCCTGCTTGATTTCGACCATTTACATGCGTAAACAGATTGTGGATATACGTTGTTGTTAACCCCTGTCCTGCTCGTAAAACCCATGAATGAAGACTTGAAGTCGCTTCACCAATTGCTGATTGGTTGCTTGCTAAGGACTAACTATCTGAGTGGTTGTGTGTTGCTACTTTTGACTTGTTTTGAAAACGTGCATACACGTCAATAGCAGGACAAGGGTTAAACTAGATCGTATCTTCGCAAACAGCTAAACACTGTAGCATTATACAAAATCTATAATTATTGAACCCTGCAAAATTGTTTTCCCTAAATATTGTAGAAATTAATTTTGATATTTACAAGATTATCCCTGCTCTGACTGAAATATTTAATTGAATTATGTATTTTTTAAGGTTAAGTTTTTATCTAGTAGTCGCAAGTATAATTTATTTTTCAGTTAAACATGTTGAATAAAATAATTTGAATATCGGTAAAAAACAACAACACTAATCTGTATGCTCGATATCTTGTCTATATGTTCCAGAGATCATTAGCAGTCAAAAACAGTCTTCCGAAGGATGACATCGATTAAGGCCAAGCAACGCTCTAATGTCTAGACTGATATAACGATCAAACCATGTTTGAAATCCCTTCCTTACACCTAAGACTTATTATTTTGGCACAATACTGTAGACAAAACAATAGACAATACTGTAGACAATACATTGAGAGGAAAACTTCTCGTTTCAAGAAATAATGTATATTATTTGGTCCATACCTATAACGACTGTCCATTCTGAAAGCAACAAATTACTTACAGCTAGATGTTAATACAGTGTCACTGTTATTCCCCAAGCGAATCCTTATTTTAAATATTTATGCAATTTATTATTTCAATTCCCAAATCTTTAAAGCACAGTAAAATATGTAAAACAATCTCGAAATAAGTTAGATATATTTAAAATAAATAAATAAATAAAATGTCCGTGGCCAAAAATAATAATAATCAAAATAAAAAACCCCTACTTACAAGTAAAACACAGCTCAAGACTCGCATCATCTCCCCCCCTGGTGGTTCCCAAAAAATAGACACAGAGTTTCCTCTCTGAATGGCCATTGACAGAGACTGTCTCAGAAATTGGAGAGAACGGTGCTCTTTGGTCGCTGATGAGACATTCGTTTCCCCAACTCCGCTAAAAATGCCCTCGTTGAGTCTCCCACTGCTCCCATAGTTTCAAATGCCACAGGCTGGATCGCAAACTGATGTAATATATGCCATCGTAATGACGAAATTTACGATCCTCCGCCTTATTTGCTGCTGCCGCTTGTTTTTAGACAATCGTTACGTGAAAGAAGAAAATATTCTTGTCAGCAACAGATTTTAAATGAGCTCCGTCAATCATGCTCTTGCATGCATTCCTACCTTAAGATAATGATGTTGATACAATCGTCGCATTTTACTAGCAGCAGCTCAAAGAGCGCTAAAAATGGATGAAGGAGAATGACAGACTCTAGTTTGATGTCCTTGTTAAAACGGCTTGATTGCCGAGTGACAAGAACGCTGGCTTTCGTTTTCTCGGGTATACGGGATTCGAATCCCAAGCGCACCTGCAGCTTGGATCATGTTGCTGCCCTGGTGACGAAGGGCTTGGTGTAACGCGCCTTGCTGCACAATTATCATCAGTGTGGAGGTGGTTCGAAAATTCTAAACAATAGCCCCAGAAAAGGAGCCAGCCCTCTTAACGAGGGTGGTGAAACTCGTAAAAAAATCCCCTATGCACGTCCACTGTTCATCTAAAATGTATCTCAGTCATACAGAAATCTGGGAAGACAATGAGATTTCTCATCAGAAATTTTGCATATACAGTGTAACCCCGTTAATATCACCTCGGTTAATATCACAACCCGCTTAATATCACTTCAGTCTGAGAACCAAACTCTGTCTGCATCAACTATTTTAACCCGCTTAATATCACAACCCGCCTATTATCACGATTTTCGACTGGAAAACCATAGTTACATTAACGAGGTTTCACTGTACGATCATTGCAATACTTCCTTGGCCCTTTTGTTGAGCCAGACTTAGTCATGAACTCAAACCAGACAGATAATAGGCAAGAGATACGGTACTTTAGTACATGTATTGAGCAACGATCCACGGAACATTGAGACACAGAGGAGAGATTACAAGGTTATATGGATTACATGAATACCAGGTTTACGAGGCTGTAGCACTACAACTTTTTTACGGAAAGAGTAGATGCATACGAGATGTAAGCGAAGAACAATGCAAACGAAAAAGTGCCACTGCAGTGATGTAGCAGAATCTTTACACCTAGCTCAGCATGTTTTATATATCAGCAATTGTTCTGTTAAGTGCATTTCTGTTTCATCAGTTTGACCAACCAATCTTGATGCTTCCAAGCCACTTACTGAAAGGACCGGCAGCCAATGGAAGGGTGAGTGAAAAAACTCACTACAGGTCAAATGAAACAGAACATAAAGTACAGATGATTTTTCTAATATTTAAAACATCGATGAAAAAAAATAACTTTGCAATTTTAAATGCATAAATAGCTAGACTACTGACCTATATGTCACAGCAATTATTTAAAAATCCAAGGCAAAGTTACTGATTCTTTTCTGATATCTTTCAGATGGTTGAGACATTTTCTTGGCACATGAAAGGATTGGTGTCACTTCTTGGTGGTAAACGAGAAGGCTATGAGTTGATTGCTCATTTCGTTGACATGCTTCGAGCAATATCAGAGGTTAGTAAAAATACATTGAAAATTTACGTTCTGGACCATAATGTATTTGATGTTTCAAGTATCAACTTTTTGAAAATTTGACTTGGTCTGGGATGAGAAAGAACAATGGCTCTATTTAGATCGGGTTTAGTAAGTTGTAGCTTACTGTGTGGACAACTATCCTTGCATTTTTAAATTAAGATGTAAATATTGTATTCTTAAGCAGAGGATAGCAATTGCAATCCAAAGTAGCAATGCTTCATCCATCCTAGGTTCAATTCAACATTCTGCTGGTATGGACGAGATTTGTAATTAAACTAGCTAGGGACAATTTTTGCTGTTTTAATTGAAATTAATACTAGGTAAATTGTATGTTAACTGAACTAGATATTGATTATTTTAATTTTGTATAAAATTGTTTTACGTAGCTTTCAACTGTAGGGAAATTATGTAAATTGTGTTAGACATTCTAACCATTATGTTGAACAAATAAACATTAGATTCCTAAATATTGTATCAATTAATTTTGATAGTAGTAAGATTTGGGCCTTTTTAATGAAATGAGAAATGTCAGTTTGAATGTTACTTGAAATTGTTACCTGGAATGATAAATGTTTGCTCTTTAAAAAGAAACCATATTTACTGCAATGTAGTAACGGAAATCATGCGTTCGACATCTATCATTGTCTGAGCTGGAACAAATTCCATAGACTATAGAATCATGCTATTTCGAAGCACGAACCTTCAAAAAATGATTTAGGTTTAGGAGGAACAATAGAAATTTAAGATGGGGCTAACGTAATCGGTCACTTGCAGCGTGGATAGTTTTCTTGGAATATATATGAGAAACACGCTTAAAATGTTTGTTTGTTTATTTGTTTATTTGTTAATTTGTTTGTTTGTTTGTTTGTTTGTTTGTTTGTTTGTTTGTTTGTTTGTTTGCTTGTTTGCTTGTTTGTTTGTTTGTTTGTTTGTTTGTTTGTTTGTTTGCTTGCTTGCTTGTTTGTTTATTTATTTGCTTGCTTGTCTGTTTGTTTGTTTGTTTTTTGTTTGCTTATTTTTTTGTTTCTTTGTTTGTTTCATCACATCAGTCATAAATCGTGAGGCACTATTACACATCAATGATACATAGATAATTAAATTGACAGATACGACAGGGTCAGCCTGTAAGCAAAATTGCTTGTTTGTTAGAAGACCAGTGAAAATGCAAACTGTAAATCTTTGCTGAGGGACAACAGGTTGTGTCAGCATATAATTATATTTTAATTCTTAGAAACCATGAGCAAAGGTTCTAAGAAATAAAGATACCAAAAGGTAAACATTGTAAATTTAGTTCTAATTTGAACATGACAATTTTCCCTTTCATGAAATGAAATAATATGAAGCAGTTAATAAATGTATCTCAGATTGAACAAACACGAATGATCTGTGATCCGTTTTCTTTCCAGTTTGCACCATCATCACAAGATAACCATAACGCCTCTAAAATATTGGAGAAACTTACATTGACTGAGCTTGCCAATAAAACAGAAATCCCTGTAAGTATACACCAAGAATTCAACTCTAGGATACTAGAAATAATTGTAAATCTACATGTAATATAATGTAATTTCAGCATTGATAAGCGTCCTAACGAGCAATGCACCTCAACATCGCTTTACTAGAAATCTAGGATACATAATTAAATGCTATTAAAACAAGGTTGATATGAAAGTTAGGTCAATAGGATACCGCCTAATTAACTGATCAACAGACACAGGAGGTGGGAAGTTGATTTGGATTCACTGAAAAAGTACTTTCTAACCAAGAATTGGCTCAAGTTCTTTTTTTCAACTACCAATATTCTTTAAATAAGACTTGGTGTGTGGAAGAACAATAGCAATATTCAACTTGGCTTAGTAATTCGTGGCTTACAGCGTGAGCAAGTATTTTTTTTACTAGATTTAAGAGTTATATTCCTTGATATGAGAAACGTTATTCTTAAACTAAAAACAAAAATTCTTACTATTTATTCAAATTATCAAAGCTTATAGGTCTCCCAAATAAACAAGCATATGTGCTTATGGGATTTCCCAGGTCGATTTCAAGTCTGTAATTTGTTTGTACTGTAATTTGAACTATATATATTGTACCTTAACTTGAATTGATCAAATAAATATATCTATCTATCTATTTCTACAGTGTAGTTTCATATGGTAATAAATAATTTCTGGTCAGATACAGCTTAATCAAAGCTTATGTAAACACAAAAGTTAAACGGCAGCGTACCATTTCTCAAGGCAAAAGCATAAATGTAGCCGTAAATGTAACTTTGAATTCATATCACGGCTACGATGTAACAATACGAAAGAAAAGAACTCATCAGAGTAATGTTTCAGCAAACTTTGCAGACTGCTATTTCATAGAAGAGAATTATTAGCAGACCATGAAAGTCCTGACTGGTTGAATTAGCTATAGATCATTAAATCCAATCCCACAGATCATTACAAACACAAAACTTCATTAGCGCTATCTCTTTTTTTTTTTGGTTGCAGATTGATTGGCTCTTGCGCTACGTGAATGTCATACTAGAACCATCCGGAGTAACATTGAAACAGAACAGCTTAGTTGGAAGTTATTGCACTAGTTTCCTACGCAAAATGTACAAATTATTTACGTCAAAGGGTGCAAGGTATACAAACATGTTTTTTTATGGAAACTAGACTGTCCAAAATTCTGCTCGGACTTTATATAATGTGGTGGCTGTGTAGTTCCTGTTATTGTCACACGTACTGCTTGTCATGTTTCCGATTATCTTCCTGTATATTGTTCTCTCATTGTGTTAATCTCCTTGGTGTTGGTAATGTCATACTGTTATGTCGTAGCCTACCTAGAGGTGCTGTATTCTGAACGTAATTAGTTCTGTTCGTGTCATCGTCATGAGAAGTTGTTAGAAGTAAAGCTCGTCGTGGTTACAGTCTCTGGGCGTGCCACGACATATAATTCTAAATTAAAATCTCAGTCATTTATCCCTGTAAAAGAGATTAGAAGGGTTGCATTAGATCCAACGAAGAAAGTGGTTATTCAGTATTTAATAGGAATTTCTACAAAGGATTATTTGAAATATTTTTCAGCTCTCAAATAATGTTTGCTTGGAGATGTAACACTCTTACTGTTATACACTGTATTCTCCATTGATGACTACCGATGCGATCTAATTTACAGAAGTCGTTTAAACCGTGATTTTTCAACTCTATTCAAAATTGATCTATTTTTTGTGTTTCTTTATTTATTCGAAACTGAACTTTTTCTTTCTATTTCTCTGTGATTCTAATCTTGGTGGAAGAGTCGAAAGATTTTGCTAATAGGACACTTAATTGTTTTTCTAATCAGAATGGCATCGGAAAATGATGAGCCTATCTCAGTATTATATGAAAAAATAAAAGTTGAACTAGAAGCCTTTTCATTGATAAAGCGAAAGAATTCATCCATAATGTTGTCCTGGGTTTATCCTATCCGAAGATAAAGCATCGCCATATACAGAAGGGTAATGCCACCAGCATTCTCGGTACCCTCAAAGCTGCAAAACGCTTTCGCAGAAATATTTAAATTGTAAATATAACAGCTTAATTTAATTGTATAATATTTTAATTTTTTGTATTCAAATTTTTACTCAAAACGTAACTGCAGTTTTATTAATTTTTTTTGACGTTTTATTGTATCATCTTTATTTTGATATAAACGGATGACTTACAAAAGTAATTCTGGTAACAATGTCTAATACAATATGATAATTAATTTCTAAAACATTGAAAACTATAAAATTACTGTTTCAATTTTATTGTATTGTAGATTCATAATACTGGAAATGTCGTTATAAGGTTTACGTTATGTTCGAGATAAAACCTATCAGTATGATACATATTGCTGAAATCATTTGATGAAAACTAGAGTGAAGTAAAGGCATTTTTTAGTTTCCAAAATCATTGTTGGTTACTTTACAGTTGTGCTTTACTATTATTCCTCAACGCTCAGGATGCAAGCGACGTATCTGTTAGCTCCCGTAGCGAAGGAATATGCTACTTTCCTTGACATACCGTATCAGTGGCTTGATGAATTCACACATTTTACATTGGATGGAGCAAAAGGGACGAGTAGAAATGAAACGTGTTTCATGTTCACAAGAAAGGCTTATGAGTTCGTCTTGGGGAGATTATTCGTCGATGCCATGTTCAACTCAACGAAGAGGAAAGACGTAAGATCGAAGTTTTTAATGATATTGTGTGATTTAAGTAAAACGTTTTATTGTCTTCTTGCTATATACTTTTATATAGTCACAGTTGATTATGTGCAGTGCCAATAGACCTTTTCACGAGCTACCATTATGGGAAAATCCAGTGCATTGTGGGACAAGTTGAGTGCCTGAAGCAGTGAGTAAACTGGATTTCTGACCCATAATATAAGCGAAAATCATATGTTTAAGCAAAGTAGGGCAGCTTGAAGAAATCTGCATCAGTATCAAATGAAAATTTCTCCGTATTCTGAAATCACAGAGATATCAACCTTCCTAATCATAAAAAAATCATAATGCACTTGCTTTTTCTAAAATGATAGTTTGTGAAAATGGTCTATTCAACTACGCGCTATGCAAAATATTGTGCAAGGGCTCTAAAGCTAAGAGCATACATAGAAACGAATTGTACATAATGTAGCTGTCACAGCGTGGACTTTTTATTTACTAGATTGAAGAATAATATTCCTTTCTTCCTTGAAATGAGATATTTTGTTCGTAAAATCGGAACAATAATTTTGCAGTGCATTGATGTAAGCAATTATTTCTAAGCCAAGGCAATCTATCTAATGGTAAAATAACCATCGACAGTAATTTATTACCGATGATGCATGACATCATTATCTGAATAATACTTGATTATTGCTCATTCTATTAACTGTTGCTGCACTGCAAAAAATAGTGTTCTCATTTTAAGAACAAAATTTCTCATTTCAAGGAATATTATTCTTAAATCTAGTTAACAAATACTTGTCCACGCTCTAAGCAATAACTTACTAATCCAACTATGCAATATTGCTATTGTTCTTCCACCGATCAGGTCTTGTTTTAAGAAAAGTGATACTTGAAACAAGAAAACAATTCTTGTCTAGAAAATATTTTTACAGTGTGTCGATGGCATTTCAGGCGAAAAATCTTACTGACGACATTAGGGAGGCATTTTTAGAGACACTTGAAGGAGCTAGTTGGATGGACAACGAGACGAAAGCACATGCAGTGGAAAAGGTACAGTAGATATTTGCATGGATTCAGATTTAAAGTAGGCTATTTAATATTTTCTTTAAGGTACACGTAACATTGCATAAATCATGTTTATCGTGCCAATTTAAATTGTTTATCTTATTTCCTTCCGGTTGTAATTAGCTCAAAGATAGTAATTTGTTTGTACCGTCTTCCTGATGCCTTTGAAGATTCTTTAAAAGATGTTCTCCGATTCATTTCTTTGAATTTCCGCGTGGATAAAAGAAAAATAGTTTCTAGACAAGGATTGTTTTCTTGTTTCTAGTATCAGTTTTCTTAAAAAAGACTTTGTCGGTGGAAGAACAATAATAATATTCATATTTGGATTAGTAATTTATGGCTTAGAGCGTGGACA
Organism: Calvadosia cruxmelitensis; assembly: GCA_900245855.1. Classification (NCBI taxonomy): domain Eukaryota; kingdom Metazoa; phylum Cnidaria; class Staurozoa; order Stauromedusae; family Kishinouyeidae; genus Calvadosia; species Calvadosia cruxmelitensis. Next base: position 10,589 of record OFHS01001665.1, read on the forward strand.
AGTATTTGTTTACTAGATTCAGGAACAATATTCCTTGAAATGAGAATTTGATTTCTTGAAATGGTAACATTATTTTTTGCAGTGTGCAAATGTTATCTGTAGTGATTTCAATTTGTCTAACATTGACTGGATCAATGATTATTTTTATAATTCTTCTTCCATTGCTTTTTCGTCTACACTCGACCTAAACGTTTTACTAGGCAAGTTTCTTTTCATTTATTGAACCTTATTTCCTTCCGGTTGTAATTAGCTCAAAGGTAGTAGTTTGTTTGTACCGTCCTCATGATGCCTTTGAGGATTCTTCAAAAGATTTTCTCAGATTCATTCCTGTGAATTTCCGCGTGGATTAAAGAAAAATATTTTCTAGACAAGAATTGTTTTCTTGTTTCAAGTATCAATTTTCTTAAAACAAGACTTTGTGGCATTGGAAGAACAATAGCAATATTCATATTTGGCTTAATAATTTATTGCTTACAGAGTGGACAAATATTTGTTTACTAGATTCAGGAACAATATTCCTTGAAATGAGAATTTGATTTCTTGAAATGGGAACATTATTTTTTGCAGTGTGCAAATGTTATCTGTAGTGATTTCAATTTGCCTAACATTGACTGGATCAATGATGATTTTTATTCTTCTTCTTCTTATTCTACTATGCAAGTTTCTTTTCACTTATTTAACCTTATTTCCTTCTGGTTGTAATTTGCTAATTTTCATAGCGTGGGGGTTTGTTCGTTTTAACCCGTTGTCATCAAATCATCATCATGTTTATTCTAATGCGTACTGAAACCAACAATGTCGATTTCTCATATCGAACGCTATGTCTGTACTTCACACTGCATCTATGCAGCATAATATCGGGACTTCCCCAATCTGTCCACATAGCTTAGAATTAAGAATAATATTTCTTAAAATGACAAATTTTGCTCAAAGATCGGAAATAGCATATTTTGCAATGTACGTGCACTGTAAAGAGCCGTAACGGGTTGTTCTAATAAACACGACGGCCCAGAGAAATAATATCTTTGATGGTTAATAATAGAAGAAATTACCAAATTACGAGAAAACTGTACATGAGCATGTGCGAAGACGTTTTCATATAAGGTTCTACAAAGAACTGATTTTGTATGCAACTTTCCAGACCCCAGTAATGACGGGGCCTTAGTATTGATCCTGAGCGTTGTGTTTTCTATTACCACTGCAAAAAATAGTGTTCCATTTTAAGAACAAAAGTTCTCATTTCAAAGAATGTTATTCTTAAATCTAGTAAACAAATACTTGTCCACATTCTATAAGCAATAAATTACTAAGCCAAATATGAATATTGCCATAGTTCTTCCATCGACAAAGTCTTATTTTAAGAAAACTGATACTTGAAACAAGAAAACAATTCTGTTCTAGAAAATACTTTGCAGTGCAGCGTTTGTCAATTGAGCTGAATAGGCTTTACACTAAAACCGTTTTTACGGTAATTTTTCCAAGCATATATTTTCCCTAGTCAAATATTTAAGTCGATCAAGCTTAATGTATTAAAATGAGAGAACTGATATAAGTAAAGAAAACACAGACGTTGTATTGTACAGAGTCCTAATCCTGAGCCCAGAAGACAGTAGATGTGTTTTCTATTCGCTATGAGTGGTCCAATTGATGTATCAGTCTAGCTAGTTCAATGTAAATCCGCATTAAGAACTTCTCAGCTCCGCGCTTTAAAACGTTCCACAACGTAGAGAGCAAAGCTTTCTTGATATTGCATCTCAAGAATTGCATTCTGCTTTCCTGTTAAGCGAAGTAGGAATATACAAGCTTGCGATTAAATTCTGGTATGTGAAAGACATGAAGCTCAGGTTAAGATTGAGAAGCATGAGAAGTTAAAAGAGAGAGTATAGTAAGCTTTGTCTATTTACAATAGCGGAAATTATCTTTCGTTAATAGTTAAACCCTCGGTGTAACATAGCTGATAGCCAACGTGCCAATAAAGCGATTTCATCTTGCGACTTTCTTCACTGCACGCACTTAGTCGATTTGACAATAGTGTATCCTACATTCAAGATACAATTTCAATGAAAAGCTCATTATTTATTGTCGTTTCCAGGCTGAAAGTATGGTTAGCAGTATTGGATATCCTGATTTTATCATGAATGACACTGCATTAGAAGACTATTACAAAGAGGTATGGATTGTTCACTATCGAGCTCCTGAATGATTGGATTATCGACGATGTGAAATAGCAATATGGCTTATCATATTTTCTGATTAAATGATGATGATGATGATGATGATGATGATGATGATGATGATGATGATGATGATGATGATGATAATGAAGTTTTGGAGTGATAAATAGATATTTGGATAAACACTAGCAATATACTTTTTCAATTATTGTTACTCGGGAATACATTCAGTTATTTACCCACGCATATGTGTTACTTTCAGATAATTTATCAAGTTTAAAAACTTGCTTATCAATTTTATACGAATTCGCAGATAACTACAGATCATTTGTTTCAAATATGTAAAATAATTGAGACACTAAAAGTATATCACGGAACATAATTATAGCTTCTCGTAATCTATTTTCGTTGCGGGTATGACCTTAAATCCGGACAAAAGATTTGTAGCTGTTGTAATTTCACGACTGACGAATTTCGAATGTTCCTTCACGTCGAATAGAATGTTTTACAAACATGTCTATCAAAAAGGAGCAGAATGCTTCGAGCACACAAGGTTAAACTGAACTTTTATTGAGAAATATGAATATTTATAAGAAGGCTATAAAATCATTAACATCAATACATAATTGCGTATTTGTGGATGGAATAGTTGACTTATTGTTCTATATATAGAATGGGACTACTCGGTCAAGGGTCTGTATAACCTTTGGTACTGTGCCACTTATACAGTACACGCTAAACAGTACAGTATATGTTAAAGAAACTGTTTCAATGCACATGATATATTACATAAAGATTGATCTGCATTTCTAATAGACCTCTTTCACGAGCTACCATTATGGACAAAACCAGTGCATTGTGGATCATAGTGAGTGCCTGAAGCAGCGAAGAAACTTGGTGTCTGACTCATAATATTGATGGAAATTATATTTTTAAGGAAAGTAGCGCAGCTTGAAGATATCTGCATCAGTATCGAATCTAACTTTCTCCATATTCCGAAATGGGAGACATCAACCTTCCCCATAATGCATTTGCTTTCTCCAAAATGGTAGCTTGTCAAAATGGTCCATTGAATGGAACTTCCCTAAGCAAATCAAACAAAACTAACGAATGTATTTTCTGGTTTGCAGATGCTCTCCACCAAAACCAATTTCTTTCAGAACAACATTAGATACCACAAACACCTCTACATGTCAAATTTCAAAGATTTCGCAAACGAAGATGATGAAAGAAGGTCAGTGCGAAACTGAGCAAGATTCGTCAATTTCATGAGCTACTATTTTGTCATGTGGCTTTTACAAACGCGTAGGTTTTACACGGAGCAGGGGTGTATAGCAGGTAGTATGCGTGGTTGTATCAAGCATCTCGGGTTCGACTCCATCTCAATCTGTAGATCATGCGTGGTGTCTTCTTTGGTTTTATTGCTGAGGTCCCTCGAGAAGAAAAACCATTGGCATATAGCATTATGAATCCAAAACCATGTGAAAACCATGTGAATTGAAAAACAGAGTGAAAAACCATGTGAAAAGGGCACTTTTCACACGGTTTTTCAAGTGATTTTCACATGGATTTCACATGGTATCAGTTCATAGTGTTGGGATATATTCATTTAAATCCAACGACACATTTACCTATTTTGCCTTAGACTTATTCACACGGGATAAGTAGCCATTCCAGCAAACGGTCAACAGTGGTCTCTTGAAACAGTGTCGTGACTCCTGAATGACGACAGTGCCTGAATGACAACAGTGCCTTGATTCCTGAATGACGTCTCACGACCGAAGACACTGTTGTCTTTCTCTCCGTACGATCCCTCTCGTTCTACATAGAACACCTTCAGATCTACACAGATCACACATACACGTACAGTCGTACACACATCGATCGCAACGGATCATAACAAAACATGGCGCAGTGGATAGGATCGTTATAACCCAAGTCTACACCTTCGCAAGTCAGAAGTCTCGGTCCCTTGGTAAGTGCTACATAGTACTTCACCACTGGTTTACAATCAGCTTGGTTTTAGCAAAGGTCCGCCCTACTGGAATCTTGCTCGTGCAAATTGTCAGCATCGTCGTCGCTGTTTCTGACTGTTGTGTGTTGATCCGCTGGACATGGAGAGGTGCGGCCAAGTTGATGTCACAACACAAGTTCATAGTTGGTTTTTTGTGTTGAACGTGTGAAATCTAGACGTCACTACTGATGTTTCAAAGTGACAACCTTATACTATGATATATACCTCCAATAGTTTTCAAACTAATGAAATTTTCTCTCTTCCTTTCTTTCTTGGCAATAACGAACACAGAATAGATTATGTTCACAAAAGAGACATTTCACGTTTATAGCAGGTGTAGTGGTAATTATTGCAAATATTTCAGAGTAATTTTATAGTTCTCAATTGTATATAAATTAATTAAAATCTATTGAACATTTATACCAGAATTACGTTTGTAAGTTATCTGTTTATCTGCAAATAAAGAGTAAGATTTAGAAACAGCAATAACACTAGCAACATTAGTATTTTTCTATCTGAGATCAATACAAAGAAAGCAGACAAAGCACTTCATCCCATCCAGAACACTCATTTTCCTCTAAGCAAACGATTATAGTAACTCAAACTTGAATTATTCCCTAGCTGGCCTCTTTCTGCACAAGAGGCGAATGGTTTCTATAATACTGTGAAGAACCGAATCTGTAAGTATTGTTGGCATACAGTGTAACCCCGTTAATATCACCTCCGTTAGTATCACAGCCCGCTTAATATCAATTCACTTTGAAAACCAAGCTCTGTCTGAATCAACTGTTTATACCCGCTTAATATCACGACCCGCTTATTATCACGATTTTTGGCTTGTAAACCAGTGATATTAAAGAGGTTTCACTGAAATATTATAACTGTTATGCGATCCTAATCTTCGTGATATTTGTTGGTTTATTTGCTGCCGTGGCTCACTTTATAATGTTATATTAAGCTGTGTCGTTCTAGTTGAGCCTGCTCTTATTTTGATATTTTGGTCATCAATTGGTGTTTGTAGTTTTGTTTCCAACTGCTCCTTCTGGGGTCACACCCTGGGGTTGCGTTTCCTTTGTATAACTCCGTTCTTTTGCATTTGAGAAAATATATGTATGTATAATTAAGTGTACTTCCAGAACGTCGAAAGATCGAAAATATTAGATTACTATTGTATAGAAGCTATAAAACTATGCACATCTACAGTACTCTCCAGGAGATTTAAAATTGTCCATAAGTGTTTACAGGCTCGCCATTCCAACTTTGAGTTTTTACTTACTTTATTGAAGTTTTCAGACCCATCTTACTGGAATTATCTAGTTATGGCTTGCTATGCGATGTTGCTGCTTTGGATGTGAAATTTTTGATCAAAAATAACATTAAAACAAAGCATTAGAGTTAGTAAAACCGTGATTGAAATTGCCAGCAGTTACAAGGTTGTTTTCTTCTATTTTTATTATCAGTTCTTCCTGCTGGAATATTTCAACAAGGGCTGTATGATCCTAAAGCACCAAGGTATTCCTCAATTAGTAACTAATTAATCAATAATTATGATAACTAACTAGCTAATTTGTAGATAATTAAAGACAAGTTTCACCATATAAAATATCAATTTTCATTTATTTATTGTAGATCATTTTCCACGATGTTTAATTGAAATAAAATGCCAACGATTCTTGAAAAGAAAACTAGCTAACTAACAACCTCATAAACTACTAGTCATAACAAAATATACAAAAAAACTGTAAATACATATTCGCATGTTAACATGTAACTAAAAATTGCAATTATTGCATTTCTACCCAGAAAGGGTTAAAATGTACTCATTGAACAACCAACTCATAAACGTTCACTTTCCACGAACGAGGTAACAAGAGTAGCCAATGAAGCCCAAAGCAATAAAAGTGTAAAGTACTCTTGCCTCGATTCCCGAAACATCGTCCTACCAATTTCAGTGGCAACTGTGGGTGTTCTGGCAGTAAAAATAGGCCTGTTGTAACGCTAATGTTTTAGTCTACCAAATGAAATGTATCATTTTTTTTATTTTTTTTACTAGTCAGTCTTCTTTATTTTGATATAAACGGATAACTTACAAAAATAATTCTGGTAAAAATGTCTAACACAATATAATTAATTTCCAAATTAATTTACTTATTGTATAATAGTCAGCTCCAGTGGTAAACGTTTGAATATGACATTCAATATCATATAATTACTATGTAACCCCGTTAATACCATTTCGACTAATATTACGATCTACGTAATATCCCTCTAGTCTTAGAACCAACTCTGTCCGAATCAGCTATTTTTACCCGCTTAATATCAAGACCCGAATAATATCACTTTAGTCTTGGAACCAAGCACGGTCAAAATCAACCATTTTATCCGTTTAAAATCACGAACTGGTTATGACCATGATTTGTGAACGGAACAACCATATACAGAAATAATCCATTAAGTACAACAACAAATGTTCCAATATATTTCTTCTTCAGTCTTTCAAGAATCAACTTGTTTAGCATGAGACTTGGTCCGTGAACGAGCAGTAGCAATACTAATTCTCTGACCAGCAATTTTTGTTTACGACTTCGACAAGCATTTATCTAATAGATTGAAAAATAATATTCCTTGAAATGACAAATTGTGCTCTTAAAATAAATACAATATATTTGCAGTGTAGAATCAGGGCTTGGAAGTTTGGTGTTCTTAGCATCTCTCGCTGCGTAGCATTTCTCCTAACGTGCGATATATAATAATGAAATCTATTCCATAGCTTTGATCGTTCATCTTGCTGCCTATTTCTTTTCAGGGCACTAAATTATGGCCTTGTCGGTGCCATTATTGGACATGAAATCAGCCATTCGATCGACATTAGAGGTATTAATTTATGTCTGTTGACATGATTTGAAAAGCCAATTAATGCACCTCCCTTGAGCTGTCCCCCCACCTCAATAAAACTCGATGATAACATTGTCAGAAGGACGCAATGCTTACTGTCATCTGGGAGATGCTTGCCATTGCTCACTGACTTATAGCAGTCTTTCTGTAGGGGTCAAATCGTGGCTACCCCCACGGCGAGAGAAATGCAGCACGTATTTTTCGTATTTTTCGTATTTTTGACAGAACCAGCCTATATATAACGGGATAAAATTTGGATTATGAGATTGAGTGATTAGTGTTATCGTACTCAGCTGCATCTACAGTATAATATTAAAAATGCTGTGAAATACATCTTATTTTTAATAATCAGCAGGCATTTCTGATTATCTGAAAGATATTCGCAAATCAATCATATCCGAAGCCGATTAATTGGGTAATTATTATATAAATATACTTATTATATTACCTTTATCAAATTACTGATTTCATTGCCTATATATATTGATACTATCGGATTAAGTGAATATCGGTTAATGCGAAATTGTTTTTCGGCAAACATGTAATACGCATTCTGCTGATTAGAGGCATAAATAATAATGCAGTCCCAATTTCCAAAGTAAAAGATCTGCTGTGAAATAACTCAGCTAAATCAGTCCGTCGTTTAAAATTTTCATTTCTTCCGAATACTCTATACCCGAATTGTTTCATGTAAGAGAAGCATAAATGCCGCTATTTCTCCCTTAAATTCTCCGCAAACATGCTCTGGAATTTAACGCGAAGCTGCGCAGTTTCCAAGGTTGCTTACAGTATAAACAAACGACGTAGAACCATCATGGCTCCTTTTGTAGTACATAGAAGACCATGAAGAAAATATTAACAATTATTTAGAAATGAACAGCCTGTTTCATGACTGATTCAAATGATATGTGCTTTGCAAACTAGATAGATAGTTCATCTAACGTGAACGTGGTCTTCCGCCATCACGACTCCTGCCTGTTGAGATTATTTTAACTGACAAGCAACTAGTAAATTTTAAAAGTTACGTTCAGAGAATAGTAACTTTGCATAGTAACTTTTCACTTTTGAAAGAAAGTAAGCTTGAACCTTAAATAGTTACATACTTGCTACTTAGTTAGTTACAGTAATTTCGCAGCTTGCCAGTTAGTTAGCTTTAAAAATAAACTTATTTCTGTCCTGAGAAAATCCATGACGAAATCCAATTCGAAGATTACCAGCCTTATACCGAAGAACTAAAAAGTTCACTTTATGCTTAATTCGCTACAGCTCAGCTATCATTACATAATCCACAACAATGGTAGTCTAAAAATTTAACAAAAGTAAAATGAAAGCTTTCTTCTTTCAGACATGATATTTTTAGTAGTTTCTTTTGACGCGCGTCACAGTAAGTTGTATGTTACTTAGCATGCATTACGCATTGCATATCGTAAAGTTAAAAGTAATTCTAAAGACGTGCACAGAACAATAAAAACATTGCCAATGGGTCCCTAAATTTCTGTTGAAGGCCGACAACACGACAAGAATGGTAACGTCAGAGATTGGTGGACGAAAAATTCCACGAAAGAATACGAGACGCGATCGAAATGCTTCGAACATCAATACTCGTAATTTTCAGTACACGATTCCCAGGTGACGATGAATGCATGAAGCTACTTTAAATCATTTCATGCTAACACTAAAATAGTATAACTGGTGCAAGGATTTCACTGACACATAGTGGCATATTCCCACCTACGATTAATGTCAGCTCTAGGGTCCCTTACTGTCACCTAACGTTGCCCCTTAAGACTATACGTGATTAGTATGAAATGTTGACATAACATTGACAATATATTTAAACTGAGCTCGTAATTCGATTCCATTCGAACCTTTCGAATATTTTATATTTTGCCATAATTAAATTGGTTTAAACTTTCAGTATTTAAAGCCAAGATGGAAACGACAATAGGGCTATCTTTTATCTTCTCGTTTCCATGGAGTAGATGAAGACATTCAGGAGCTAATCACTCCCGATTTCCTGAATCTTCCACTCCATACCCTTTTCAGAGGAGCAAGCTATAATGTATGCAAATAAAAAACCCTCACATTTGGAGAAAACTTGCAAGAAATTTTTAAATTGTAAATATCACAGGTTAGTTTATTTTTGGTAATCTTGTAATGTTTACTATTTACTGTAATTTATTAAGCAGAACGTGGCTGCGACTTTATCGTATTGTATTGTATAGATTCATAATACAGAAAATGGTATTGTACTGTTAATTGTGTTATTTTTGAAATGAAATAAATCTGAACAAAAATATCAACAAACAAGGTGTGCTATAATTATTACTGAGCACCAAGTAAGTTAAGTTTTAAAAGTCACCAGTCAAAATATATTTAAAATTGTATAGAAAGAAATAAGGAACATGCAAAATTTACTTTCAAATCAAAAATCCATTTAAAGGGTTAGGAAAATACATTTAAAACACTATTCGTTCTATCTGTCTAGGAAAAAACTAGTTAATACTTTACTTTTAAAATGATAAGATGTGAAACATGCTCTAAGGTAACTTTCATAGCAAGCCGACACATTCATCTACTCGTTGTAACGTATTTGGTTTACATTTGAACAATGGACGATATTCAGAAACGCCAATCATTTCTGACATGTTTGTTAGCGTGGCCGTAGACATCTGTACGAAATATACATGTAGATTTATATGTATGTGACATGATGATGTATGACCATTACCGTAGCACCATTTGGCACTGAGCTTTCAGAAACATTGAGTCACCACTGCTCTCGATCTTCTGCTTCCTGGATGGAGCTGGCGGGGGTGATCACTTTGTTGTTGCGGTGGGTATCTGACGACCATGAGAGGACCAGTCTGCCTCTCTTGTTAACATACGCAGAATGAGAGCTAAGCATTGTATAGTGATTGATTTTGTTGATACGATATTTCACAGGCTAATGGTACGCTGACTCTTGCAGAGAACATTGCAGACAACGAAGGATTTGGAATAGCATTTCAGGTAACAAACTAATACACAATGTAGTATATTTAAAATAATATAATACAGAAAATTGATCCATTTGGAAATGTTACTCAAGTAGAAGGTCTTTTCAG
>OFHS01001666.1:0-17168 GCA_900245855.1 Calvadosia cruxmelitensis
TCCTCCTCCGCCATCGTATGGAACTAATGACGGCTGTAGCAACTGTCCAGCATCGGCACGATGCATCAATGGCTTATGCGTGCACGTATCTCCATACGGATAAAACCCCAACCAGTTTGAGTTTGGAATGGAATATATTGGATCTTTGAAATTGTAAGTTGCTGATGAAACCACGAACTAGACAACGAAAGAGCACATTGACATGATCGATGGACAACAATGTAGATAACGTTATGAGTTGGCATGCAGTTTTATGTCGTTGGCTCGATCTGGATTATGCGAAGCCGTGGAATCAAAAAGACAAACATCACGGATTGGCACTTCGAAGATCGTTGGCGTTGTTGACATAACGGATATGGCTTGTTGTCCAACGTAACACCTCAAATATTTGGCGTCGAAGAGATAATGACATCAATTTCGTATTGGTCAGGATGAGAACGAGTTGAAACACCCTACGATAATTGAAACAATAAAACAATTCGGGATCAGCCTCCCAGCAGCGTCATCGCATGTAAATAAGAACGCATATCTCTTAAAGAGAGTTGGATTTTCAAATATGTGATCTCGTTCTTGCATGTTATGATAATGATAATCAGGGCCTCGATGTCGTCAACAGGGTGTGGAGATTTGTAATAATATGAGTGGGCAACTGACAAGTTTCAAGCTCTTATATAGAAGACGTCAGGAATGCAACATAGGTTTATACGAAATGCAAGACAATGGATACTGTTGTTTACGATAAATTGATCCTGAGGCACAAAAGTAATAGTCAAAGAATGGCTCTTTTTCATAAGCTACCATTATTAGACAAGTGCTAATGTATTGTGAGACATGTGATTTCTTGAACAAGTTTAAGAGACTTCATTTTCTCATCCTTGCTACTGTATTACTGGCATTAATAATTATATTTCTAAACCTACGTGTATATCTTGATTAGAGACATCAATCTGCCTCATAAAGTAATTTAAAAACTTGCGTTCATTGTTAGATTTGGTATTTTGCTGAAATTTTTAGTGTTAACACATCTGTGTTCCAATGAACTCGAATCTTGTCGCGCTGGCGAGACGTCATGAGCCATTAATTGGCGAATAAACAAGGCTTGGTCAAGTGCATGAAGCAGGATGTCAGATATGTTTGTCATAACTAAATGACTATGTTTAACTCTACTTGCTAGAGCAGAAATTTCCTTTGAGTTCTTTTATATGGTCTACTACACAGTTGAAATAAGGGCTACATATGCACTCTCCACACGGGTATCAGATGTACCCTTGAAAAAGAGCTACAGAATAGGAAACGCAGTCTTTTGAAGCATAGGGTGCACAACATGTACCTTTTGCTCTGACAGTGATACTATGATCTGACGTGTACGATAACAGTACATCTGAGCTACCCTATAGTGCGAAATGACAAAGAGATGCTCTCCTGAATTATCGCTGTTAGCAAGCACATTCAAGCGCGTTGAAAATGTTCTTCAAAGCCTCGTTTTAGCTGATACTCCGCTTAATGTATCGAAGCTTCTAATTTGCATCAAATCAAGAAAGAAAGAGATCTTCATTTCAAAACATCATTTACCCAAACTTCGAACTGTTAATTCACTTTTCAAGTAATACAGCATCCGCATAAATAGATTGTAAATCTCCTATTGTCAGAAGGCCTCACGGTCAATTACTAATTAGTAATTAAAGATAAATGCTCCCCTGAAACGGAGTTGATATTCAATTAATACTGAGGCAAGCATGGCAAGCAGAAATTTACATATGGTCTTTTATGCGAACCTTCTATGAAATGGTTTGCAGTGGCAAGAAGGAGGCTAATGTTTAGATATTCTCAAACATCGCAGGCGATGGAAGTACTTCCTCGGTTAGAACACACCATGTAGTCTAGCCGAGATAGCGACGTATGTTCGTGGCTGGGCGTATTCCCCCGGGAAGTTCTTTGAACTTCGGCCTTCGTGATCTGAAAAACGGAATATTTAGATGCGCTTGTCTTCGCTTTGATCCAGAAGCTCCAGGTGGCCCTGATGGTTGGCCTGGTGCTCCCGCGGATGGACCAGATGGCGAGCCCGAGGAAGGTGGGCCAGAAGGCGAGCTGGATGGAGAACTTGACGATGACCCAGAAAGACTTTCTGAATTTGGACTACCTGGTGGAATTCCGCCTGGAGGCTGTCCAGTGAGAACAAGAGTGGTACTGGGTTCTGGCTTGAAGCCTTTGGGCAGGGTCTCGGAGGAAGAGCTAGATTCAGCCGAAGAAGAAGTGCCACCGGGTGCCCCTCCTGTAGAATCAGAAGTAGAAGGAGAACCACCAAGTGCCCCTCCTGTAGAATCAGCAGTGGAAGGAGAACCACCGGGAGAACCTCCTGTAGAATCAAGAGGAGGAGGAGCTCCATTTAGAAGGGTTCCTGCTATATCTGAAGGTTTATTGGATGAGTCACCTCCTTTAGGCTTCGCTGGAGGTCCAGGTGAGCCACCGGGTGGTGATCCTGTCGATAAGTCGTTCCCTGATGCTGGTTCTCCGGTAGACATTTCTGTGCCAGGGGGACCATTTCCGGGTGAGCCAGCAGATGCATCCTTCGCAGGTGAACCTCCAGGAGGACCTCCAGGCGCGGATCCAGTCGATGATTCAGTAGATACACCAGGTGCTCCCCCGGAGTTACCGTTTCCAGGGGCATTTCCTGGAGGCCCACCAGTTGGCGGAGCAGGGGCAGGAGGCCCAGTAGCTGGTGGACCCCCACTTGGTGGTCCACCAGCTCCTTCCACTGCCGGTGGTCCGGCTGGAGAACCTGGTGGTGCTCCAGTGGCAGGGGGCCCTCCCGGTGGAGAACCCGTTTGGCTCGAAGGCGGTCCCGATGGAGGGCTCCCAGAAGGTGCAGGTTTAGGAGATCCCGGTGGTCCAGCGAGTGTAATCTCTGGTGAACCTCCAGGTGCGCCTACGGGTGGTCCACCAGGTGGTCCTACTGGAGGGCCACCAGGCGGACCAGCAGTTGAGTAACTGCCTGTGCTAGGTGTTGCTGGGGGACCACCCGTGGCTGTTGAAGGGCGGAATGTTCTTATTTTAGGAGTTGTGTTTTGCGGTCGTACTGTCGGTCCCGTCTTGACAGGAGGGCGATTTGTAGCTGGCTGTGTTGGCATGGGAGGGTCCGGTTCGTCTGGCGTCTCCTCTTCTTCGCCTTCCTCCATAGCTGAAAAGTAAAAGTAAAGAACGTGGAGAAACAGTGCAATTGCCAGTGCCTATATATCTCCTCGTTTATTGATGTACTCACGCATGCAGATTTGATCGACAAAAGTCAATCCTTGGTTGCATTGGCAATTTCCAGAGACGCATGTTGACAGCTGAGGACAAACTCCACACGCCTCTGAACACAAAAAATGCAGCATCGGCATCAAACGGAGAATACGTTTGAAGTAACGACTGTGGCATGGACAGTGGTACGTTTGCGTTTACATTGAGTGCGTTCATAGATTGCGTTTATAAGAATAAAAGTCACCTTTGATGCATTCGTATCCGTTGCCAATGTAGCCCCGCTTGCATTTGCACCGACCTCGGACACACGTGGCATGGGGAGAGCATTTCTTGCATTTGTCAACTGCAATGTAGAAACAACAGATATTACGTCTGAGTGAATAAAAAATGACATCCTAATCAACATCATATCAATAAACTGATTATGTTATATACAAAGGTCATTAATTGAACTGAATACTCCAATCATTGAATAATTCGAAATAAAAGAAGGTAGCTAAATACACCTTTTTAAAACATGAAAGACTCACCTAGGAAGCTGCTGCTGTGTAAAAAGCTAAATCAATTATTGCTTTTGGAGTGATGATAAAACTTGCGAATATAATTTGAATAAGAATGTGGATACATGTCTTAGTTCATTACCCCTTTCATCGCATTACCTTCACAATTTGGTCCTGTGAACCTGTCTGAGCAGACGCAGTCGTACCCGTTTCCATTTTGAATGCATTCAGCTTGGTTTTTGCAGGGATTTGGATCGCAAGTACCCTCACCAGCACCCTCTAAGAATAAAAAACAAATAGCCAAAATGTAGCGCATGTAATATGTGTAAAACGCCGTGGTATGAAATAATTAGTTTATCGTTTAACATGATTTGTTTGAGCTATACACGACGAGAATTCTGCACGTCAATTATACACTGTATATTGTCTTTTTCTTGCAAGGAAAACAACGCTTAATTATTTCATCTTCATTTTAATGCCATATCACCGATTTGCCCGCATTGGGGATGTTTTTATTTATTAGTTGGATACTCTGACATACTGTAGTCCATGCAACAAATCTGATTCACTGTGATGTAATTTGAATACCTAGAATAATGGCATGCCTCTGTATCTGTCATAATGTCTATTCATTTAATTTGGATGCTCGTTATTTATTTTGTTAATTTTGTTTGATGTTCTTTAGATTCAATTTATGCAGTCGGTCGATATAGTTCTTCAGCCATGAAATGCTGACATCAGACGCCTACGTAAGGACTTCTAAGCATAGCTCTTATAGCCAATTAGAGTAATGGGTTCGACGTTGGCATCTGCAATCAACAGTTTGTCTATAGCAACTGAATGCAGGTAAAAAGGAATGCAGAAGGAGACTAGAATAGAGCAAATTCATCCTTCAATGTAAATTTTTTCAGATATTAATCCATCTCAGAAGTGTCTATAGTCATGTGTCTGTATTGGAAAGGGCTGCTACATTGGTAAATTCAACAGAAATAAACCTACTTCTGGTTGTGCAAACTGGTGGAGCATATCCTGGCTGACAATTGCATCCTGTGAATTTGCCATCCTTTTCAGTGCAAGTGCCGCCATTTTGACATTTGTTGGGAATACATTCTGACACAGAAGAAGAAAAGGGCGAATCAAACAAATGGATCTCAGTGAGGCTGATTATGCGAATTATAAACAATTCTCTTTCTCAGACAGCATCTCAGTCACTAACATAGCTGTTTTGAAGCATCTCATAATCCTGAAAGAGAAACTTGAAGCATAAAAATGCTTTCCATCAATTGCATGACATTGACATTTGAAGGATAATAAACGAGATAGCTCTCATGCTAAGGCATTTCACATGCCATTCTGGAGATTTCTTTACCGTTTGGAAATTGGCATTTCTTCCCGTAGTATAATGGTTTTCCACCCTCTCCCGTTGGACACTTGCAAGTGTAGCCATCGCCATTGGAAATGCACGTTCCTCCATTTTTACAAGGACTTGTATCGCAAGGATCTGCGGCTCCAGCTGCAAGAGAGAAGGCCAAATCATCCAATACTCAGCTTTCAGTATTACATAACGGTAAATGTTTCACGTGACTGCCTGCATGACCAACCAACAGCGATCGATATAAATTATAATTACAGCAAAGTGAAATCCGACGGCAGTAGAGTGTGTTAGACACCAGCTTACTTTTATTATAGAGGAGAAACAATTGAGCAGAAATGTGAATTTCGCTGCCAACATCGCTGAGTTGGTTGCTACTTACGTCCTCTGCCTGGCCTGCATCCTTTCAATGCAATATCAGGTTCTGTGTCTGGAGGGCACACGCACTTCCCTTCTGTGTTGCATGTCATTGGCAGAAGTTTGGGTCCCATTGGAGGATCGCACGTACAATCTGTAATAGAATTGATTGACATAGTACTGTTAATTTGCCTATTAGAAAATAATATCATTGAAATCACCAAGATACCGTGGTCAAAGGCAAATGTCTCTTTAGGGATTTCACATGCCCTGACACACTAGCCCCAACACACCGTCTACGAACGATGAAGTCTACAGGAGCTGCTGCCGCGAAAGCCGAAGCCATCAAAGAAAAAAATACAGAGATCTAAAAGAACAATTCTTATTCACACCGATTGCTATTGAAACGCTTGGCGCATTTGGCCTATCAGCCAAGGCCTTCGTTGAAGATCTAGGCGTTAGGATAAGTGGTACGAGCAAGGTCGAGTTCATAGCAAACTTGAGCTTGGCCATCCAGCGCGGAAACGCCGAGAGTGTGCGCGGCACATTCGCCAAATTTGAGCAATCGCTTGTATTAGTGTTTTTTAATTTACATTTGTATTTAAATAAAAGAAAGGTTGAGGAGGTATTCAATCATGTTGATGCTTATATGCAGAGAAACTCCCAATATACGACATGCGTCATCGGAAATCATGAAAACGGCAAGCCACGTCTGCATGCACTGGTATGCCTTTGAGAACAACTGCAAAATGTTCCATAATCAATACGAAACATTACGAAAATAACTCATCTCAATCGAAGCATTTGACGCATGATACAGTATATGAGCAGTATAAATATAGTATAGATGGCTAAGTAGAAGTAGATACAATTATAAAGCTTCAATTAATGCAAACTACTTTCATCACTCCAAAATAGAGGTATATGTTGTTAAGAATGAACTCCAAACCTTTGCAAAATGGCGGTTGCCAACGATTCTGACATTCGCAGGCAGCCGTTCCATTTTGATTAGTGCACTTTCCGCCATGTTGGCAAGGGTTCGGATTGCAGACATCTTTATCTGATGGAGAAAAACAATGAAAGGAATGAAGCAGCCACAAGGAAGAGAAGGAAAGGATGCCGTGCATTGAAGTGACCAAGGTTTTCATCTCAACTTTGAAATGGCATATACCACTACTTCTTTTTTCAAAGCATTTTTAACTCAATCCACGAAAGGAGTTTCTTTAAATTGTGGAATTAGAAGGCATTTAAAACAACAACAAAGTTTAAGGTATGTAAACGTTTTTCAACAGCTGACTGGACATCATCGTTGTATTATTGTGTGGATTTGGAAACTGTAGATGTTTAACATTCAATTGATGATAATCAAAGCCCATTCTCACTTTGGCAATGCAGTCCAGTGTATCCCGTCATGCAATTGCAAGTAAACGTTTCTTGACTGTTCTGGACGCAGTCGCCATTTGCACAAGGATTAGGCTCGCATGGGTCTTTCACTGAAACACAAAGTTCAAAATATGGGCTGACAATGACGCCGAGAAACAGCCCTCCATCAAGTTAATGCTGGTTCACAGTACTCAATTTGTCGACGGATCTATCGCATTAATTGACATATCAATTCAATTGGTCATGTTGCATTAATTTTGGCATCAAACATGTGCAATTGTACAAAGAACAGTTAGCAAATCTACTTTAATCATTCTCCAATATAGAGATACTGAGAGACGATATTCGACTGCCGGTCATATTAGTACGGCCCTACATTATAGACCTACAGCAACTTAAATTATTTAAATCGCATTAACTTTAGATTATACTAATGTCATATTTTCTGATATCTTACCATTGCACGTCGGAGGAAGATATGGCGGCTTGCAAGAGCACACGAAACTGTCATCGCTGTCTTGACAGCTGCCCCCGTTCTTACACGGATTTGGGGAGCAATTGGTTTCTGCCTCTGGGTAAGTAAGAAACAAAGAGACTGATTAAATGTCACTTGTAACTTTCCGTAAGATGGGCTCAGGGGATGTATATTAAACCAACAAATTCAAGCTAAGCGTCGTTTGGAAGCTGTCACCAGATGTATGAACCTGTAGCTTTATTGCTACTATTCAAAATCACAAACTACATCATCACGAACCGAGCTCGACAGGGATGTTTCACAAATATTTTAAAAGCTGGAAGAAACAAGATTATTATTTTATTGCATTGCGTCTAACTGCAGTTCATTTTTGTTTGAACTAGGAGACTCAAGATTCTACCCTGCAATGTAAAATGTTTGAAGTAGAATGTGTACATTATGATGTTGAAATCTTTCCTATTTGATTTCCTTACTTGCGCACTTGTAGCCATTTCCAACGTATCCATCGTCACAAACGCATCGTTCATTCTCACAATGGGCGTTCTCACCACAATCACCGCAGACGGGATCTAGATATGGAATAATTTCAAGCATTACAACAGAGAGTTATACAATTTAATAATTCAATCAATGTTTTGGCAGAAGTTAGAAGTAGTCTCCTTGCTTCATGTAGAAATTAGTCCCATTGTCAGAGATTGAGCTTCTGACAACTTATGCGATTGTCACTAACATGATAATTTATAAATGCTTTACAAATTCCAAGCCTATAACAGCATCACAAGATGTGAAAGATAATATATATGCTAAGAGCTAGCAACATGTGATTGCTTGCAAACATCTCACAGATAGTGATCACAGTTAACGTCTTGCAAATGCGCGATAGCACAGGCATGTGGCGTATCTTCATCCCTTACGTTCGCAGTTGATGCCTCTAAACTTCGGTTGGCATATACAATAGTACTGCATGAGACTGAAGGTCCACCGGAAGCCAGACGAGGCATCGATGCATTTGCCGTCATGGAGACAGGGTGACGTCAGACATGGACGAACCTCTAGAAATGCAATGAGATGACGTCATAGCAATTCTAAAAGCAAACTATTATCATACTTACACTGGCAGAAATTTCAAAGAAAAGATGTTGCTACAAGGAGGCATTCTTAATGAGAAAATGACGAGAGGCCTTTGAACACACTAGTGATTTCCATTGAGAGCATAGAGGTTTACATAACAATGATAAAAACAAGAAATATTGGATTTAATATCAGTGTCTTTCCTAGTTTCCTAATTTCAGTGACACATCATTGAATTGTTGTTATTGATAATCACTTCATTTAAAACGATCAGTTATGTGCAAACATATTGACGGCACAATCGCCAATGAGCACTTGGACTGCTCTTCTCCAGGTTTCCGTTACAAATGTGTGATATTTACATACCTAAACTAGGCTACCTTGTAGGAAAGCGAGAATAATGTGGTTCTACTCGCTGATTGCGTGCCATTCACCTTCGCACGTGGGTCCCGTTGTCCAAGGAAGACAGATACATTTAAAATGCGATCCATCTTCAACGCATGTACCACCGTTCGTGCAGGGGTTTGGCTGGCAGACCCTGTCTAGCAACGATAATTGCAAAACAATTGAATTTCTGTCAATAGAAATATATATTCATCAGATATCATTTATATCGCAGTGAGAAATATCTAAACCCAGGGTCAATGAGAAGCTATGCAAACAGATAATTGTACCATGTAAATGGCATCAATTTCTATGTGAAATGTAAGGATTCTAAACGGTAATCCTTGTAATACTAGTATATATACCACACTCTGCTTGACTACAGCAAAGGGTCAGCTATTCATTTGCCGATGCGATTGGGTGCACATGCTACCATTTAATTTCAGTTTAGTTAGACATGAGAGCATCATACTTACTTTGACAGGCAGGTCCACTGTAACCACCAGCGCATGAACATGAATATGATGACTCACTCTCTTGACAAACACCACTGTTCTGACAAGGATTGCACGCGCAGACTCGCAGCTCTGAAACATAACACAAATAGAAAAGAATAAATCGACGTTCAGTTCTTATGTTATACAGTTTTCAATTTACATAACAATTTCAGTTTTCATTTCTATCAACGGTAATGCCAAGAATGGATTAATTTCGATAGTCGTAAGAATATGCCTGTTTTAATTGTAATGTTTATTTGAACTTGAAGTTTATCGAAGTTAAGATCTTATCTAGTATTTACTAGTAAAATGTATTTGTCAGTTAAAAACATTGAATGAGAATAAACCAATAGAATATATAGGAAGTACTTTTTGCCTGTTTCAACATTTTGAAATTGGCAAATCCATAACTATTTCTACGTCAGTATCACATACGCTTGCACGTCGTTCCGCGGTACATCGGAGGGCAGTCACATTGGAATTTTCCATCTCCTGGCCGTGCAGTACAAGTCCCTTCGTTATGACATGGATTGGGCTCACAATTATTGATTTC
The DNA here is from genome assembly GCA_900245855.1 of Calvadosia cruxmelitensis. NCBI lineage: Eukaryota > Metazoa > Cnidaria > Staurozoa > Stauromedusae > Kishinouyeidae > Calvadosia > Calvadosia cruxmelitensis. The sequence continues at coordinate 9,833 of OFHS01001666.1, forward strand.
TGTGATGCAGAGAAAGACAAGTATAAACACAATGAATTAAAAGCTTCTTTTATCTCTTTTCCAATCAATTTAAGGCACATACCTACTTACTTTGTTTAATTAACAATAGTGTAACACTATAATGACGTGACAAGTACTATTAAAATGCAGTAAGTTCATATAAGATGTTTTCTTTCGAAAAAGTAACGTAACGAGTTATAATAAAATTTCAGTCTGAATCAGATTACTTCACAAATCATTTCTATGATTGCCAAAATGATTTGTATTTTCTATTTTAAACGTTTCCCAAAAAATTGTACTTCTACAAATTTGTTATGAATTCCATCAAAGTATCTCAATAAAAAAACTGTTCAGAAAAAACATTTTCCGTCTTCATTGTTCCTATCAGGTTTTACATTCTGAATTATCATTGTTTGTTTATTCATACAATAGGAGAAGCAATCAAAGAAACTGATTGCCGATCATGATTATGTGGTCCAAATACCTTCGCATTTTTCTCCTTTGAATTTGGGTGGGCAAATGCAAGTGACAGTGCTGTCGATATGCGAGCAAGTTCCCATATTCTTACAAGGGTTTGGGTCACAAGGGTTCTTCACTAAAAACAGAGATAGGTTTACGAAATAAAATAAAAATTAATCCAGAAAAGATTTCCTTGTCAAGGTCATCTATGAAGTTCCTCATTTCCTTTGTCTAGGCTTAGATTATATTACATTAAATAATATCTATGGAACGATTGAAATCATAGCAATAAAAGTCTTTACGGAATTAAGATCAATGTTCGTTGATATCTAGTTGTGCTAACCTTTTTCTTGAAAGATGCCATCAATACTAAACTAATGTTTACTTCATTTTAACCATCAGCAAGCACTGTTAGTAAGTTTTAAATTTTGGATCTATTATCATGTAATAAAACCAGCTAGATCAATGTAGCACAAAAGAATAAATGGAATTTATGACAGTGATATTGATATTAAAATCGTAGGAGAACTCATAGTATTAACCTACTCTCGCATTTCTCGCCATAAAATCCAATTTGACAGCTGCAGACAAACTTTGGCATGCTTTCAATGGTGTGACACGTGCCGCCATTTTTGCACGGACATGGAAAGCAATGATTCACATCTGAAAAACAACATAATACTTGATAAAAACAGAAGATCATGATACGAAAATAAAGAAGATATTAAACTTGATATTGATATATTTCCTTTCTTTGATTTTCTGCTAAACTTAACCTTGATAAAATACATAATTCATATAAACATTACAGTGAAAACAGACCTAATATTACGAATATCAAAATTGCTACAATATTTGCATCATAATATAAGAATTGGCAAGCAACAACACCCGCTGGGCAGGAGCCCTAGAATGCTGGCAGCGTTCCCTCTCTGAACAGACAAGCTTATCTTTTGAAACAAGTAGGAGCGAGATATTTTCTCTCCTGTTTCTTTGATTAGGAGTTTGCCTAATGTAGAAAGAAATTCCTCCTTCGCCCTTCTTTGCTTGAAAGTAGAACACACAACAAATTTCAATGGGACGAATGTAAGACATCCTTGCAGTTAAAAGTGTTCAGAACGAATTGCTCACATTGGCCTAGGTTGAAACGTGGGATCCTCAGACACGCTTCTTCGTTATCAAAGTAACAAAGGAATCCTTGTTGGCAAAGCAACGCGATAATCAACATTTCAACTTTTGTTGAAAATATCATATTAACTTTTAGCAGGTATTTCGTCATCTGAATAAACAACATCTAATTATTGATACACTATTTCAACTGATGGAAAATGTCTAAACCCGAAAGACATGCAATGGCGCTGACAATTGGTAAAAAGTAACGTGAAACATTTAAATGTGTTGTCCGTTGATTGAGCTACCTGAACATTGATGTTGTCAAGAAACTCATTCAACTACTGCAACACGCTACATTTAAGCTTGCATTTTATTGAAATATATCCTTTACAAGCATGTACGCTGTACAGACTACTTTGGAAAATCCCCTCGGTTATCGATAGCTATTCTATTGCGGTCAAGAGATGCTTCAACCAGAAGAGCACTCCTTCCTCTTATGCAGAAATGTAACAACTATTGCATAATCTATTTCCCTGTGATTTGGTATTACCTTGGCAGTGTTTTCCGAGGTAAGATTCAGGACATACGCATTGATAGTTTTCATGGCCCAGAGGTACGAATACTCCACCGTTCATGCACGGATGGTAATGGAAGGCTGATGAAAAAAACACAGGAAAATATTTAGAAAGTTCCTTTATTATCCTCACAATTTTAAGGGCATGGAAGAATGCTAATGCAGTATTGAATGAAGTAGAATGATTCTTCAGTGTTTGCCAGCTCAAAAACAACTGCGATTGTTATGGCCACAAACGAACTGCCTTGAATTAAAATATCGGAAAACGCAATAATCTGAAGTTCATTTTTTTGGAGAAAAATCTGAATTTTCTGACCATATCCTGCCCTTAATTCAATTAAAAGAGACAAAATTGCAGCAGGTTATTTTTATTTCCCTTGTCATATTATAATACCGTCTTTCTCAAATTAATGAACTGAGCAGACATATGATTCGAAACAGCACCTGCATGTAGCTCAAATAGAATACCTGAGTGCGAAACTTCTCCTTCGCTCACAATAGAATGTGGCTCTTCCAGGTGAATAGGAGGCTGTCTGGCCACGTGCATAGCAGCCTCGTGTAAGCGCTCCCTTTCGGCTAAAACAGATGATGGAACGTAAATTGGTATTTGCATACCGAGTGCAATACCGTGGGATACGAGGCCATTTGTATCTCTGTGTGGCTCAGTATGAAAATGGTCATCTGTGTAAAAGTGACCATGGGCGCGAGAAGACAGTTGGTCGTCCGGTATAAGTTGGTTTGAATCTAAGTTGAGATCCTGAGTGCCTTGTCCTTGGAGAGGGTTAACAGCAGTCGTCATATCTCCAGTGCTGTCTACGCCAGTTGCTGCTCCAACAAACTGTCCTTCTATCTCTTGTTCACTGCTTCCATCTTGAAATGCGCCATCTGTCCCGTGTTCGTCTAGTGACGTCGCAATGTCTCCTGCTTCATTGTCATGATATGTATCGTACATTGTCTCAATGCTTCCTTCGTTGTGATGTTGATGGTTATAGCGATGTGGATGGTGGACTAGACCGTACAACTGCCTCTTGCTCCCGGTCGCATCTCCCTGCTTTTCAGGATGAAATCTCTGGACAGTTTCATACACTTTGGTGATGTTTCTGTCTGCTTCACGATCATATTTAATGCTTTCAACAACTTTATCCCCTTTGGTATCCTGATCTCTCCTATATCCTTTTGAACTATGATGGCGGATCTTTGACTTGTGCGTTCGACCCGCCAGCCGGGTTGCAGTCAAACAAATCAACAGAATCCATACATATAGATCAGTTTTCATGATGAATATAATCTCCTATCATTCCAGTGTATCATCCTCTATTCCGTCCCCATCAGCTAACGAATTTTAATTCCATATCGAATTAACAAATAATGTTCTTTTCTGCAATTAGCACGCTTTCAATGACTTAGATCCACTTTAAAGTAACTGTTGGACCATCGTTTGTTTTGACAGGGCAGGTCTTAGATTGACAAGCTCCAGTGAGCACCACTGGATGTACAGCAGTGCCAATCTGATGAAAATCTTTCTATTAATTAATCGATCCCTCGGAATATAATTAAATTGATTTATACCAAGTAGTGTGCGAAGATCTTTAGAACAGCTCAAAATGCGTTTGAATGAAGGAGTGGAGACGTCAAACAAGCAGTTCAACTTTATCTAGCTCACGAAGGCTACATAATAATAAAAATAACACACGTCGACTGAAATCAGGCAGCGTGCACGATTGCTTTCGTGCGAACCAATTCCTATATAGACAAGTCAACAAATTTGAATAGCGCACTGATATGTGCAACAAATTATCTTGAAATTGTCATTATTATTTAAGTCACGAAGCAAATTCGCAAGGTACAAATATGAAGAATAAGACAGTGAAAGCCAGTGGACATTGACGTCACAGAATGTTTACATTTGCTTGTGTCTGCGAATCGCTGGGTTTCTATCGCAGCACCAGATATTGTTTGCTCGCCGATGATCGGCCTTCGGGAAGTCAAGGACACAGCTATTCTTTCAGAAATAAGCGACTGAAGTATATTTTGTAGATCTTGATTAATTATGTTTCTTGGAAGGTAGCATGGATACATTAGTGGATGCCCCGTTGCATTACCTTTGATATCCGTTGTTGGAATTTTCTAGCCAATGGGACGTTACAATGTACGAAGGAAGTCCATGGCTTCTTTTCTGCGTGATATTGCTGTTATGGAATCGTGAGTGCTGGACTAGCAAACATGAATCAACACAAAAGAAATCAAAACCAAACTTGTCAAAAGTGCTGGATGCTCTGGCGCCGGACGAAGCCAACGTTGTTGCCTCAAAGAACAGTGAGATACATTTTGGAAACGGACGTGGAAAGAAGGATGATATCTTAAACAGTATAATTAGGAAGATATCTAATAATCCTGGAGTGAATCCCCGGGTGATTAATCTTCCTGGTGCTATAGATGTTTATGGTCCACCTCCGAAGCATCCTTCTGTTCCTGCAGCACAACAACCTCTTCATATTGTAGCCACACCACATCTGACTAAATTCCATAGCTTCCATCATTATCATGTCGTACCACCTCAATTCAATTCTGATGCCGTTCCCTTCCATTTGTTTCCTAATGTCAAGACGCCAGAGATCAGCGGAAGGCCGCAACACGTATTTGTACCTTATCCGAAGTTTAATCCTGACCCTAGTGGGGTACAGGGTCCTGGATTCACTGGAGAACCTCCTCCACAAATGTCTATGTCACAAGGACCAATGGGAATAAACACTTTTCCTCCCGAAAAGTCAATGTTCAATGTCAGGCCACCTCTTGTGTCTCGATATCCGCCTAAGCATGTATTTATACCAGGCAGAGAGATCGAGGTGCCCGGAAGGGAGATAAGCTTGAACAATATGCAGCATATGTACACTGGAGGGGCCCAACAAGCTGGTCTTGGCCCAATCAGTCCTGCAAGATTTCCTGAGATGAACTTCGGACACCATGAAGAGAACACATTTCCTGATAGCTACAGCCCGCAGCTATCACATCCAGGGGCCTTTGAGCCGCCTGGGCCGCCATTGTTTCCGGCCGCAGTGCCTTTTCAACAGCGTTACTTTCGACATGAAGAGCATCCCGATTATCAATTTCCTAGCGATCCTCTGCGTACAATCCACGAAGAAACGAGACCCTCTGATTCAGAATCATTTATCCACAACTATGGAGTCAGTCACGACACAAACGACCATTTACAAGACAACAACGTACTACCATCAGATCTACCCGTCATGCACCACTCTGCACCGGAAGTGGTCAACGAGGACGCCAAGGAGCCTGCGTCGAATGTCGTTCATTCTGATCAAAGTTACCATGCACAACACGAAGAAACGCACGAAGATCATGGCCATGCCAATCCGACGCCAATCGTGCTAGCACCGGCTGCCGTACTGCCTGATATTCCAATGCAACCAAGTGACGATGACGTCGAAATGTCTCCACCTGAACACGTTTACCATGACCACCATCAAGTCAAACATCATCACCACTTCCGTAAGTAGCAGCACAAATAACAGAAATGGCATGTCAATGACAGATAGGGAACTATTTCAAGTCCGTTCTTTATAGAATAGATACAGGTGTAAATGTAAATGCCACTTTTCTAAACGAGCGTAACCCAGTAAGCCAAAGACTTGTCTGTATTGGTGCTTTCGACAATAAAAACGAAAGAAGAAACAACGAATGTATGTCTCGGCCAGGACGGGAGTTGAATCCGGGCCCATCCGGACAGTGTCACATAGAAAATAGTCTCCAAACAGCTCACGATACGAGAAAATAAAGTCGTGGTATCGTCAAATATCCACTGCGCCATGTGACGTTCTCTAGTAACTCAATGACGACACTGTTCACTTGATCAGTAATTATTCCACACTGAATAATTTACAGTGAGTAGGGGTGTGATGTCGACCTCCACATATAAACGAGGCTACCACATTGACTGACAGCCCCACATACTAGCTGCTAGACCGCACCTACTAGATACAGTAACCATAATGGTCGATCAAGGGAAGCAATAGACATAACTATCTACAAGCGTAGAACAATGTAGCACTAAGCAGGTCAACTTGCACGGATCGAATGCTTTTTTCGCTTGAAAAGCATCCTATTCAGTGTCCCTGAGTCTCTAACATCGAATGTCAAAACAGACTAGTAATAATACTTATGACGATCCATAAAGAAATTCAAGCATTACAAATTGAATCAAAGGTGATCATGATATTCAGAAAAGAGAGCGCTGTTTGATAAAATCATGGCCTAATCATCACGCATCATAGCTTATTGGGTTCCACCATACTTCTCTAAGTTAACAGATTATTTTACAGCGCCGCGGTAAGTAGAAATCAACTCAGCATAACATTTGTAAAGAGCAATTGCTCTGGAAAAAGGCAGTGCCTAGAGTAGAGATGGGTTTTTGCATCACACGTTTTTCATCTGTTGCTATCATCAATTTAGTGACTGTCCCCAATTCTTACATGCTAACTTTCTCATCAGCTATTTATACTTGAACTTACGCCACTCATGACTCAATGCAATGCTGTTCTGATTCTAGTTAAAGCAAGATGCTACCCGAATCCATGCAGAAACGGAGGAACATGCACGGCTCTGGAGCATGGCTACGAATGCACATGCGCAATAGGGTACAAAGGCTCGCATTGCGAAGGTAAGGAAAGTATAGCGGCGATAAGGATGTTACTCGACCTAAACAGAAGCGCCAACAGCTTGGTGACTCTAGACGAAATACAAAATACTTCATATTTAAGAATAAAGATCGTTCTAAATATGTTCTGGGTTGATGTGGGGAGCTTAAAACGTGTAGTAAAAAGTGTAATAATCTAATTCTCTTACTAAATCTGCTTCAGTATCTCAATATTAAACTTCTGTCAGATAATTGCCTTGATTGACTGTATAGCACGTGTTTCTTCTTCTATGCGTTCCAGAGGTCAACCAGTGCCAACCGAATCCTTGTAAAAATGGCGGAGATTGTTACGAGACAGGAGATGGATACCAATGCACATGCCCTAGAGGATATAAGGGACAATATTGTGAAAGTAAGTGGCAGCACTGAGGAATGGATGAATTAGGATTACAAAGGACAAATTGGCTGTTTTCAACACAGTATAGTTTGTAACATGTTTACTGGTAGATTATGTATTCTATGTGCGCATAGAATTT
>OFHS01001667.1:0-15444 GCA_900245855.1 Calvadosia cruxmelitensis
TTTGTTCAATTTTGCAAAACCAGCATAGACACCTCGTCTGGCGCTAGAGGAGAACGTCAGGCCAGGGTGTGCAGTAATCGAGCATAATATTTTCCAAACGTAGAGGATTTGGATTCTGCTATCGCAGTTTCTACTTTGCATGTTTTTTCGACCTGGAATAAAATAGTATTTGAAATACGTTTTATTTAGTGTTCAACGTGAGTTCTACGGAGCAAATTCACGCATTATGTCATGGCACGCCCGGAGATAATAACCACGGCGAGCTTTATATCTAACAACTTCTCATAACGAGGACACAGTCACCACACATTATTCGAATAGGCGTTTGGGACGCATAATTTATCAGCATTTTTATAATTTGAAACATCTATATCATCATAGCCACCGCTAAATTAAGACATAAGGCACCGTCAGGGTACGCTGTTGTCTGATCAAAGAGACTCGGGTTGGTAGACCAAATTTGAGTCCTGTAACTTCATTATCTGGCAACCGATCAAGATGCATCGCCAATGACATCACTGACCAATCTTCAATGACCAGCTAACGGTGGCGGGAAGAGAATGAAGAGAGGGACGTATCTGTGTGGCAGCTCGATTACCTGGCGGACATACTGTTGGCGAAGGCGGAGTCGCAGTCCGTTTGGCTTTTAGTTGTTGACCCAATGAGTCTACACAGCGAGTAACACCAGCGATCATCTTAGAGTGCAGCATATGCATTCCTTTCAATCTACTGGTGTCAAGGTTTGGAATGCGACTACCCTTCCAGCTAAAAAATTGTAAATATTGTAAACTTGATTGTAAACAACATATATTCTGAATAGTGAACTATAATTTTCAAGATTTGTATTGCTGTATAATAGAATATTGTTTATAATTATTATGTTTCCCTGCTCCATGAAAAAGCTATTTGTAACTTAATCATAATTTTCAGATTAAAGTCACGCACCCACATGCACTGACGTCACTTGCAACATGTCCTCGTATCCCAACGGCCAAAGTTACTTTAGCGGATAATACATTTCCGGATCTGCTTACCACAATGACATAAAGCATCTAATGGCTCAGCAGGTAGCACGTCATTAGCCGCTATGACAGCATACATTTCAGACCAACATAGTACCAATGTTTCCGAGTACTTCACCTAATCGCACGACTTAATTCAACCACTGGATAGACGATTTGACACATTGTCTATGTGGGTTGATTTCGACGGAAAGTTGCGCCATTTTGCCTGTTGTCTGGCGTTTGCGAGAAACTTGAAGATTCGTGTGTCACCTTAACAATACTTGCGGCACATAATGCTGTCTACGGAATACCTCACCAAAAGCGATCGTTTGCAGAACACACCCATTTTACTGTACAATTTTTAAAGATCTTACAGATCCCGAATTGAAAGCACTTGACATTTTCAATTGACAGAATCTTCCTACTCTTGTCTGATTGCACTTTTCTTAAGTGTTAAGAATCATGCAAGGAATCATGATAATCTTAAATGATAACAAATACAAAAGTTACCCCAATGCCCACGCAAGCTATTGTTTATGCCAACCGCATAAGAGGCTAGCGCCTTCTAAAACGAGATAGTCCCGGAAGCCATAACCGCTGACCTCAGGCTAAGCCTGCAATCTAGCACAATGTCGGCTGCACGTGGCATCGGGTCTTATCGAACAGTTGATCGTATCTTTTCTTCTCCAATCTCATAGCTCCTCGATCTCTGTCGCAGTCACGACGTTTGCAAAAGGACGACAATGGCATTCATGTAATCAAGATTATCCGAGCTGGAAGGCCACAATCTCTCTGTGATGTTTCCGCACGATTTGAGATACAGACGCTGAAATGAATGGCGGAAAAGAACTGATTGTTTGATGTTAAACAAATGCAAAAGTCAGCAGTTATAGTGGCGCGACAGATAGCTGTAAGTTCCGTCTTGAAGCCACAGAGTCTCAATGCATGCCTTTAGAGAAGGCCGTTTGTTGAGCTCTACGCGCATGCGTCCGGGTGTCACGGCGTGCGCATGGAGTAGTGGAGGACTGCGAGGACTGTATCACAGTTGGGTGGTTCTGTTTACGCTTCTGAAATTGGAAAGACAAGTCTTTTTGCAGCTTAGGACTTCTCAGAGGTCGACCTCGCAGTCAGTAATCGAGAATTTGACGAGCCCCCTCATCGCGGAATTCACGACGACAATCCAAGTTAATGCCAAGCAATTGGACCCACAATGCAACTCAGTCGAGCACATTGTCAGCTAATCCATGAGGATGTTCAGTGGTATTATGCGATTGAGCCATCCTTCACAGCCTACTAACTATCCCTCCGTCTGACCATGGTCTGACAGACAGCACAGTTGGGAGCAAAGACAACAGAGATACGCTCCGGTGGTCATGACAACGCCAGAGTCCCACGGCATACGGTCACCAGCAGAAGGCCTGGTCACGGCCCCACACCGTGTGACTCATCTGTGTTGCCATGACGACTGATCCTTTCAGAGCCTTGATTCTGGAACATACCGATGGACCATGCATCGTGCACAGGCACTTTCCTTACATTTTTAAAAATTATAAAAAAATTCGAATAATCCGAATTCTGATTTTTTTTAGCAGAAGGGTTCCTTTTCAATGTGAAGTGCTTCCTGCCTTTTAGAACGGTTTCTATGAATAGGAAGAGATCAAACTTTGGCATTTGCGTTATCCTCGCCAGATCGCACCTGAACGACAGTTGATTCGGAAGCCCGCTGCTCACCGTTTCCAAAGCAACGGAAGCCCCAAATCCCGCCCCGTAGGGGGACCAGGAATCGTTCACACAAGAGACTCAATAAATAGATGTTTGACATGTAGGAACGAAAAGAACAAATTTCTTTACATATTGCATTTGTTATTTTTTGTTCCTTTGGTGGGTTATATTGCCAGTATCAGTTGGCAGCACCGTCGAGGCACTGCTCATGGGCCGTGGTTTGAGTGACAGCAGGGCTCGTACTCGGCGTGGGAGCATGGCGAATGATGGGCTGAGTGGCTAACAAAGCGTGGCTGATAGAGCACACCAGCCTGTTGTCGTAATCACGCTAACGACCTAGCTAATGGTGTCGTTGACGATGCAGCCGAGGTTGACTCACGATCTAGCCTGAAACTACTCGCCACAGGAGACACGCATCGCGACAATTGTCCGTGACGCAATCGTGAGTCTGTTGGCGACCCAGTCGACCGTACATATCTCTCACTGGAGCAGAGGACGCGACTGTTGACGGCCGGCAGTTCCCCGTTCACTCTCAGTCAGTCGACGACGCGTTAGACGACGTGCCGGTTCATGCGTCAAGACACACGCGCGCTTCCACTCGAGTTCGCCAAGTGGGTTGTTTCTCATTCAGTGTAAACCTTCTTGGTCGTCGTCACATCCTTGGTAGCCCTCAATCATCGCCAACCATGTCTACGATGTCCGCTTCGTTGTTAGCGATGGCCGCATTTCTAGTTTTCGTCGTGCCAAGCGCGCGATGTGGTTACATGTTTCGCTGTCCGTCCGATTGCAGTGTGCTCCCGTGCATCAAACCAAGGGAACTTCGTCGTCAATGCAAAGGCGGCCTGGTCTACGATGTTTGTGGTTGCTGTCAGAGATGTGCCAAGTTGCACGGTGAAGTTTGCGGTGGCTATCAGGACATCAAAGGCACTTGTGACAGTAATCTGTTCTGCTACAAGAAGAAAGGCCAGCGTTCTGTGGGACGATGCAAATGTAAGTCAATCGCAGATGTCATGTTTTTATGCTTGCATTCCAAGTAGTCTTACTATCGTAGCTGAAGGTTATATTGTTGTGTTTTATGGCCTGTCATCATGCTGTGTGCTTCCATCGTCCTTCTTGGCATCAATGGGCGGTCATCAGATTTGCTAGTATCGATGCCACGAATTCATGATTTTGAATCCAATGTACTCAGCGATGATGGTTTACCGGCTTGATTCCACGGGTCAAAAGAGCGAATTCTTGCAAACAAGCTGCTGAGAAACGGCACCCTTTTCACATTATTAAAAGCACTTATTCACCTGACTCAATTAAGTGCTAATCTGTATCTGAAGCTTTTCTGTTTCACGTCGTAGATTTCCATCGAAATCTCACACCAAAGTCCGAGTAACTAACCCTGAATTGAACAATTCCTTTCTTATTCACGAGCTCTCTTTGCCGTTGAAATGCCTTTTCATTCCCCCTTCTACCATTCCAAGTTTCCAACGGCATATCGCATTTTTATCCGCCTGGAACTCTTCGCAAACATGTCTTTACTTGGCAAGGCCACAGACAATTGTTTCCCATTTGATCCTTTCGCATGCAATGTTGACATTTTTCTCTGTTTCTGACTAAAACCAAACTATTCTCGTTATCTGCCACCAAGTTGTACCAGAAAATAAATAGAAACAGCCGTGGAAATTGTCCAATTTTAAAGATACACGAAACTTGTACTAATACACAACTCAGTCGTTATTCGAGCTCTGTTTCATTTTGTTAAACTACCTTTGGTAGCTGAAATCGGCTTTTATTACGTGAAAGAACGAAATGGTTAACCACATTCCGGTATTGCAAATGTTGTGTTGATATTTTGAAACAGGCAGGTCTGAATGTAAGTGCGATTTCCGGTGAGAATGCAAACATCACACTCCTAAAATGTTTCAAACGCAATTTGGAAGAGATTTCACAGCTCATAGCTCAGGAATGAACAAGCGATCTGTGAAGAAGGCGGGGACAAGGGAAAATTGTACTCCGATGTTTTCCTCTCAATTCCCAGCAACAATACCACGTTAATTATCGTGCCGATGAAGCAGACAATATCCATTGTCTTTGACTACTTGTTAATTCTGTCGCGTTTGTTTGCCGGTGATAATTTCATCCTGCTTTCCGCGGGCGTGATTGCACCGTAATTCTCAACAATGCCAGAAGAGAAAAGACCGGTGCCATTCCGACTACAAGTCTCGCCTAGTCGAGCATTAACGCGCATGCGCCGGATTGCAGTCATTCCTTTGCAGATTCGAGTGTTTGATTTGAGCTCAAGTAAATAAGACGCTCCATTTAAAATGCCGGGTTCTCTTTGTCCCCCGTTCTAATTACCCCAAAAGACGTGCGTCAACAGGGGCGTGGTCAGGGAATGAGTCAAGTGTCTGTTGTCTGGCTTCTCCATTTCGTCCAGCTTTCGTCTATAGCTGTTGCTAAAAAATAATAGGAAAATGGTCCCCCAAAAATATATGAGAATGGGCCCCCGAAATTATTGCCTCGAGAAGTTGCTGTTCCCTTCGTCGATTAATTACTTCACAGACTTCATTCATGCCATCAATCGAAGTGTTCCTTGTAACGATGCATGACCCCTCGGGAAACGCCCATCTGTTTTATGATGTTGTTGTTGTAGTTGCCATGGCAGTATCTGATTTCCACTGGATAGGATAACAGTCTAACTTGTAAATTCTACTGTCGTTCAGTGACAGATTTGGTGTTTATAAGCGATGTTTTGGTTTTATCGAATCGATGAAGAGACGTTGAAGATCGTTTTGTATTGGCGCTCCCAATTGAAAGAGCATCTCTCTTTCAGCATCTGTGATAATATTGATTCCATTGATTCATTCATGTCTTAATGACCGTTTTATAACTTCCTTCTTTGAAGCGATGCATCCGTCTCTCTATTGTTGCTATGACGTTGGTTTGGAGGAAAATCAATCTTTGAAATTGGTTTTGCTCGCGAGTAGCTCTAATCTTTCTGCTGGTGACCATTAGAACGTGCAGCTAGGGGTTGCGCTGTTCCCTCCCCCTGGAAATCCATTTTGACATTGCCCCCTGCCCTTTTGTCCCCACTCGTATATTTTCTCATGCTCTGGTTTGCATTAGCTTTTTGTGTGATAATGTAAAAACTTTTTTAAATCAAGAAAATATTTGTTCTGTTTGAATAAATAACATGAAGTGGTTGACTCATCTGAACAAGAAGCCCCGCGGCTGCTTCCGCGAGTCACTTTGCCATTGATAACACATTTGAATCGACGATGATAAGCGTTACTTCTTGTTTTCTGTCAGATGTTCCGAAGAAACCAAAGCGACCATCTTACGAACTGAGGACTGGTAACGAGATTTCGTACTGCCGACCAAAGTGCACGCCAAAGTTCTGCGCCAAATGGCCAGAGGCGGTCTGCTCTGCAGCGTAAGTGTTAAATACATTATGTAAATATCATATTGCGGTAGTTTGTTGGTTGAAGTCTAAAAACGCCTTGTCAGTATGAACAGTGCATCTTCACAGGACTTCTTTACGCACCACACCTTGTTTTCTTAGGACTGGTTGCATCATTTCCAGTGACTCTACGTTGCTCCTTTCATTTCAGATCCAACGCAGTCATATCGAGGAAATGTCAGTCTCCTTGTCAGCATACCGTGTGCCAGGCGTGTTATTTCGAATCGCAGGACGATTTGCCTTGCAGCCGATGCGGACGGGATGATTTCGCGTGCATGCAACGGTTTGCCAAATGCGCCAAAAAGGATTTCTGCACACGGGCAAAGTATCCATGCAATTCTCACGCCAAGGTAAGGCAAAAATAATGTAGTACCAGAACAAACAAACAAACATTTTTAACTAAGTAATAATTAGAGAAACCGAGGCGTCTACGAACCTCATAAATCAGTCAAATTCGGCTAAAGCGACCGTTACGCGTGATGCGGTATTTCATGCTATCGAACATTCATCTGTTTTACAGCTTTGTTACGAATTTATCTTTCGCTAAAAATTGTCCCCGACATTTCGGATCAGACAGGAGACGAGATAATTTGACATTTCAGCCTCATTTGAATTGTTGATGGCTTATGATTCCTTATCATCACAGACATCTAAACGGGGGTCGCTCCATTATCCAAAGAGCTATTTAGTTGGCCATAACAGAACAATAATAATTTCCTAGACATTCATTTCATGTCTTCTCTGCTTTGGTTTGATTTCAGAGAAAGAGCGATGGTCGATTCGTTTGCAAGGTTGCGGCGTGTATCGACCAGCACTGAAGCCTTCACTCCAAGAAATTCCTGCAGCCTCGCCCCGTCCATCTTCGGGATTTGTAAATAAAGACCGAACCAAGTCCAAGACTAGCCTTTATTTTTATTATTTTTATATCGACAACGTTAATATATACATTACAGTATTACTATTCCAAGACGGAAATGGGCGACGAAGGCCACATGGGCGTTGTCTCTAGCAACGAGCTAGTCTGACGATAGGTTGCTTGTGGCTGGCAGGGCGCCAAGAGGACTCCGTCCACTGCACACCTTTGTCGAAGACGGAGAACCACGGCACACAGAGCTGCACGCGATATGCGATGTCGCACTCCATCAGTATTTATCAACAATGAAAGAACACATCGACTGCAATGCATCCACGTGTCTCGTTATTGTGTCGGCTTTTAAAGACTGAGGTCACATCAAAAGGGTGGACTGTGCATGACCAAAGTAGGCGTTGTCGTAACGCCTCTGCACTGAGACTGATTCAAAAGATCAACCTCTTTGATAATGCTCCTGAAGAAACACACAGAACAGTGGATCAGAAAGAATTTGTCAACAAGATTATTACTCATTATCATATATGGTCAATAACACCACATTGGCCATTGCCAAATCGAAAGAGACGATTAGCCCTTGTCCTGCTCATAAAACTAGTTAAATGAAGACTTGAAGTCGCTTTATTGATTGCTGATTGGTAGATCCCTAGGGACTAACTATGTGATTGGTTATATGTTGCTACTTTTGAATTGCTTCGAAAACGTGTATACTCGTCAATAGCAGGACAAGGGTTAGTATTTCTTTGTCCCGTCCAAGGTTCCGTCTACGGAAACCTAATAGCTAGCGTCCAGTCTCCTAGGATTGAAAAGTCATCACTTGTATAACGTATTGTAAGCAGAAGCCTAATACTTGACCAGCACTTTGGTCTAGTGTTCATGAGTCTGCTAATTCGTAGGTAGGTTTGGCCTTCCACTAGTTGACAAGAGTCTTGATAAAGGCAAGCCTCTTCTGTCATTTCGCGTAATCTGTTAAGTTGGGGGCGGAGACGGGGGGGGGAGAGTGTTGTAGAGCAAAACAATTTCGTATCATATCACAAACAATGTCTGTTGATGTAATGGATGCCTTGATGGAACAATAGTTGATATGGTGCAATAGGACAGAGTGGCATGTTAACGTATTACGAGGCACCATGGGCCTAACTTACATACACTCCATCAGCCAGCAAAGATTATTGATCCGTATTGATCTCGCCATTGATTGATTCTCGCAAGTCTGCTTACTTGTAATTACCAGTTGCGTGTTAGTTCCATCAACATAGTCTCATTAGCATACCTGCAGATACGAAATTGTCTTCCGAACCGAGCTTTCGCTTGAGACCAATCTTGTTCGCTTCCTCAGACGATGAAGTGTTTGCTTCGGCCAATTTGGGACGGGGAAGGTACTCGGGAAGGGTCGGGGCCGGCTTGCTGCTGAAGTAGCGATGCTGCAACGCCTGGAAACAAGAAGGCAACCGAATCAACAAACGACCAACACATACGTCGATGTTTCAACTTCCATCCAACCATTTAATCAATCAATCAATCAATCAATCAATCAATCAATCAATCAATCAATCAATCAATCAATCAATCAATCAATCAATCAATCAATCAATCAATCAATCAATCAATCAATCAATCAATCAATCAATCCATGAATTGAAAGGCATATAATATAATTTCTGTTTGCCTGATGAGCTGCTTGCTAACCAGAAGATTGCAGATCAGGAGCATCAAGATAGCCATCATTCAAAACAGCAGAAACTTTATCGTCCCTCCAAGCCGAATATTTTTCAATTTCGACGGGGTTAAATGGAAATTTGTTTTGTAATTCACTAACAAAGTTAGGAGTATTTGCCACAATAAAGATAAGAGTATTGGATGATGACGTGTGGGCACCAAGTGTGCGCTTCAGGAAAGCAGCTTTAATTCTGTCCAAATAGATGAACTGATTCAATTTCAGGTAAGGTGCAATGACTTGCAAGGCATATAAAACAATGGGGGAGATTTTCATGTCGAAGGTCTGCAATGCAACGTAAAGGGATACTTTGGGCAAGTTGGAAAGGGCGCCAATCGTGAACACAGACTTTTGTAAAATCTTTGATAAATGAGAAGTAAATGTGAGGGACTGTTGCAAAGTCACTCCAAGGTACTCATAAGATTTTACAAACTCCACTTCTGTGCCATTAAATAATAATCAATCAATCAATCAATCAATCAATCAATCAATCAATCAATCAATCAATCAATCAATCAATCAATCAATCAATCAACCAATCGATCAATCAATCAACTGATCAATTAATCAATACTTATAATCGACTGAAGGTTGTTCTTGACCTCAGCTCATGTTCGTAGTAATTTTCTCTTTAAAAATTTATAATTATGAGGGAACACTTTTTAGTCGAAATGAACGGCATAAAACTGCCTTGGCATACCCCACAAGTGCTGTTAGCATTGAGTCAATTTAAGACAGGTGTGAGATGCGTGGACTGTACGATGTGATGTCTGCTCTCGTATTTATCGACCCCAGAGAACGACCGAAGATTAAATTCCGCAAAATAAATGTGTGTTTACGACTTGGTGTGAGCTCGCAAGGGCAACAAACAGCTAGAACAGTACATGTTACCTTGTAAGATTCGCTATCTGTTTCGCGGTAAAAAAAACAACTCGAAACTTGTGTACAGATGAATTCGATGGTGTCGTCATTCAGTCACGTGACGTTCCTACCTGGGTCGCGTTGATCCGTTTCAATGGGAAATAGTTGAACAGCTTCGACAGTAAATCGAGCAGATCGTCGCCCGCAGCTGAGAAAATATCTCGAAACGGGACGGCAGGAAACGGCTTGAAGGTGATGAAGTCAGGCAATTGTTTGATGCCCTGTCAATGTCAAAAACATAAACAACAACATGGAATAAACACTTCGAAACAGATACAAATTATAAGAACTTCTGTGTTAAAAAATCACAGAAAGCAAAACTGATTTAACCCTTTACATCCAACGTTCACGGAATTTGACAATGGAAATACAAAACGAACAGTGCCGAGCATGCGCAACAACCGCTGCTCCACCAACCGGCCAATCATCCTCCGTTGGTGTTCCAAGAGTTTGGAAGATCTTCGACAGCTGATCCAAGTCCGATTCTCCTGCTAGAAAGGGCGCCTGCAAAAGAGAAGAGAACACGGCACCTCATGCCATTGCAAAATGGAAACAATCATGTCAATGGTGATGGACTGCAGATGCATCACACGACAGGAACCTTCTTGCCGTACACAGAGCAGCCTCATCAACATCACTTCATTCCGCTACTCAAACTAAGTTCACCATTTCTGACAGGTGACATAATTATGGTAATCGAATTGCTTCCCTCGTTGCTTTTGATTAAATTATCTCCTCAGCTATAACCTTGAGAAGATTAAAAGTGACATTGTTCTTCGTGGAACATTCGAGAAATCGCGTAGATTCAGAACCAGAAGAATGACAAGCTCTTGCGTCGAAACATCAAATGCATGCACCCCCGTCGTGTCAAGCATCAAATTCTCAAACATTTCTAATGCTCTCGCATCTCGACGTTTTGGCGACAGCTCTTTCTTTGACGAACAACTCGTTTACTGTCCATTTCAGGGATGTCAATAGCAAAGGATCTGACAGCCAAGCATATATCCAAGTACGCAGTAGATCCGTTGCCATGGTCCCCTATATACTACATCAACAGTAAGACATAGTTGCGCAGCGGACCGCAAGCGCTGCGGGGAAATGTCCGCAAGAAGAGGCGGTGGAATTCTGTATTTGCTGATTTGGACGAGATGTCAAGAGCTCAGCGTTGGACGCAGTTAATCTGCAGGACGGGCGGGACTTGAGATTAGCTTAAGCCCGCGTCACGCCGTCACACATTGGATGACAAACACAGACGGCAGACAGATTAATCATCCCCAATAAATCGTGAACAATTACAAGGATTATCACCAGAACGCCTGGCATGCGATCAACGACGCCAGCGACGAACACACGCGTTAAAACGGGAATGACGCGCGGAGGCATCACCGGTCGTGTGCCTTGATGGTCACCATTGCGGTCACAGGACGCGTCAAAGCCCCGGCGTGGCTCAATAGAAGAAGGCAAATCTCCATGGAAGGATCACCTGCAATTAACGACCTGACGTTAAGTGATCACAAAAGATGGCGACAAGTCTTCATGGTTTCGCTGTTTCCTGGAGTCGTTGCACAAGCAAAGCTCCATCAATCCATCATGGCCAATCGACGTGAAGTCTTCGTTGCCAAGACGAGGAGGAATGGCAAGCATCAAGAAGAGGCGGCGAGAGCCACTGCAATGTCATAGAAGGGGATCTCCCCTCTTCCCGGGTACATCCGCCAAGGTACAACCCAACAGCATTCTGGATGGGGGTCCAGGGGGTTCTGTTATTCTGGGCAATATGGAAACGGCATGAGAACAGCTGTGAGCAATCAGTGGAACAGGGATTGGTAATCGCAAACCTCTTCATTTGAACCAAAACCGGTATCCCTTCCGCGAGCAATATGAGAAATATTATAATACTCTCCCATCAACATTCATAATCTAAGATGGCAAGAAGACGCAAAGTTGACTTTCATTCAGTTATCTACAACGTCGAGGGTTATCAGGCGCAACTTATTTCCCGGAAATGTTCCGTATTTATATGCTATGCTATGCCAAACTTAGCTGAATTTGTTAGATATTACTATCCAAGTTTCCAAGTGTTTCGTAATCTAGCTTCCGTTGTCTGGTACCCCCAAGTCCCTGGTCACTGTCGATCGCATGTTACGTGCGTACTTTTTACCAACAAACCATCATATCTCTTTCCAAGCCCATTCGGATGCAAACCGCACATCACAGCGGAGCTTACTTGATCGGCATTAAAACCCCATTTCAAGACAAGGATCACAGACAGTTAGTTCCATATCAGATGATCGGATTCTGTTTATGACCTCCTCCAATGATTTACGTTGGATGGTGATGAGTGAGTTCATTCACGCACGCGCACGAGCGGTCAATTGAACTGCGGATAGTATTCAATACATCGCGGTAACGAGGTCAGGGTGACAGCGTACGACTGTCAAAATCTCCTTCAGAACAAACCGACCGCTTTCTGGTTCTTTGCGACGCTAGTAATGGCTTTTGAAGGCCATTTGGATTTTACCAGTACAATGGAACGCGCTAGCTGTGATTTGATATATCGACCACCTTCAACCTTAGCAGCAGGTTATGTCGCAACTCAAACTATAGAGCTTTCCTTCGAGCGTTGTTTTTATTCCTGTGAGTTCGCCAGGACAGAAGATGACAAGCCAGACGGGAAGACATCGATTGTCCGTTGAGGATTTGCACCTGACAGCCAACATGGCGTTGAATCCAGACAAGTGCTTAACGGCCTTTGGATCCTCATTTAGACGACAACACTGTGCTATCCATCACCAAGTCAAGTCATCCAAGTAATAAAAACGTCAACACGGAATGGCACACGCCAGACTATTATCCCATATGCACGGTCAGGGGGGCGCAACAGTAATAGAAACAAGGTCGTGAGAAGCTCAATACGATTACAACATCGACCCCCGGCTGTAGAGGATCTAAGATAATATCAGCTGAAAACGTGATCGAGAATACAAACTGACAGTTACGTCACTCTTGAGAAAAGCAAGCATGAACAGTGACCCTCGCAAACACTGGACAGAATAATACAGTGAAACCTGTCTATAACGGTCACTATTGGGACCTGAGGAAAACGACCTTTATAGACAGGTGGCCTTTCTGTCCAGGTTGATTTCAATAGAAAGTGTCATTTTGGGGATATGAGGAGTGGCCTTTATACACAGGTGGCTGCTCTATAGAGGCCACCTGTCTATAAAGGTCATTTTCCTTAGGTCCTGAAGGTGACCATTATAGACAGGTTTCACCGTATTGCTAAAATGTGTAAAACAAATGGAGATACAATTTGAAATGCAATCAAAAGCTCCAAATCATTTTTATGAAAGCACGCGCAAACGACAAGGCAAGGCATTGTTAGTGCATTTTCTGCACTCTCTGAAAAATGATTTGTGGACCTCATACTGTAGGGGAACCAGATCCCTCTGCACCCCTATAAATTCGGTACAGACCCCCTGCAATGCCCCAGACCCCACCTTCGCAGAGATAAGTACCAGGGTAACACCGATCGCTTTATATGAATTTTGGAATATTTCGCTTAACAAGGATGTTTTCAATGATCAATGCCCAAGACGAAAACAATGACGTCATTAACAATGGTATCTTCATCACTTCGTAGTACAGTACACTGAGCTCATACTGTAGTCATGGCAACAGTGGTATTGTTCTTACCCGCAACAGCAGTTCAGCCAGGATACATCCAACTGCCCACATGTCAACTCCGCCGCCGTAGATGCGAGCACCGAACAACAGCTCAGGACATCGATACCACCTGAAGCAACAACGACACACATCCTCAGCTGACACGCAATCAAGTTAATCAACAGGCAACGCAATCCCTCCCTCCGGGAATTACACCCTTCACAGAATTGTACCGATGAATGGAGAAAGTGAAACGTGTCAATCCAATACAAAACAAGGATATTCAGCGCCAGTTCGACGACTTTCGGACGAAAGATAGACATCTTGCTGAACGATAAGAAAGTACAAGACGCTAAGCTGAAATACAGTTTGAAGAGCATCAAGACGTTTTGGAGTCCCATAATTGCCCCTTTAATGGCGATGAACAGCCCACGATCCTGCCACGCATTCATCGACTGGTACAGCTCAAAGTGATCTGCTCAACTCAGCGAATACTATAAGAGCATCAGTACTTCAGTGAGCACAAACAAAACGGGTTACTCTTCCTAAAGATAGGAGTAAACCTTTGGCTATCCATTTCACTGTTAGATTTAATACTTTCGTACTGAATCTAAGCAATGACTGAGTGCTCTTTGGATGAATTAACCACCCCTAAACAAACATAAAATATCATCTATTTTATTCCACAAGTCATGATTTACTAAAACGGTTAATTGTATTGCTTGACTTATGACGGGGCCACTTGAAGGTGGCCTCTTACAACAGGTAGTCACTTAAGGGTTAATGCGGTTGGTCACCTAAGACAGGTGGTCACTTAAGACAGGTCGTCACTTGAGACAGGTCGTCACTAAGGCAGGTCGTCAGACAAGCTGGACTACATCTAGAATGACAGCCTGATTTGCACTACTAGAGGACAGCACGAAAACAGTAGCATCAGAAGAACATCAATTTTAGAAGAAATTTCACAATGGCAATCGTTGAGACAATATTGTACTCAGTGACTCAGTCCATCGTCAGTGGTCAATAGGCAGATCGTTCTTGCATTATAAATCATCACCATCATGTGACTGGGCTGGCATCGTCACAGGCTCGGTGCGTTAGCACAATTCCTAGTCCATTGCTGTCGCAGATTTCTGAACGGCTCTGTAGCAGGGCCAGCAGTTATTAACTCAGCCAGTGGAATCTATGGTCTCTGGTCTAACGCGGCTGGTTACCTGCTGCTACAGTCAGCGTTGCTTGTTCCATTGCACAGTACTCGTACTGTTCCTTGTTACAGCTGATATCAGGGTAGTGAACACTGATAGATTGTCAAAAAAAGTCACGATGACTGGCGTCGATTTTTTGTCAAGCGTGGCCGTCTTTGGCTCACTGTCCACGCCCCGGCATTATACAGCAGGAAGCTTTGAATACCTGCCTTAAAAAACTGCATTTTGAGTTTGTCACTTCTGACACTCTCTCATACCACATCTAGACGCCTCGCTGCTCTGTTGTGCCTCATTTTCATGTTAGCCTCTCTTACATGTAATATATATTCTGTAGCGTCTTTACGAATAGACAGTTGTTGGTTGACTGCTGAGCCGGTATCATTGCATTGTCGTTATTGCTTGGATGCGTTATTTTAGATTGAGGAAGCGGGACGCAACAGCTACACCATAAATGACATGTTCACAGAAACCCTGCAAATCCATACCTTGTTACAACTTGATGTGTGTACACTCTATTCGGGCTGCCAAAGCATCTTGCCAGACCAAAATCACCAAGTTTGAGAATCCCCTTCTGGTCGATTAGCAAATTGTTTGGTTTCATATCCTGCAAAATTACATAAAAACAGACATTAATTCCAAAGGACCTTTAATTACTTGAAGAACTTGAAATGCAGCATTTAATTGATCAGAATCATCATGATTAAGTCTGAAAATGGTGATCTATGGTGAAGGTTATCTTAAATGACTCACCCAATGCGGACAATGAAAAGTGGTCTCTCATCGCAGGTGGTCGCTCAAGACAGGTGAAATGTCTTACTTGACCTTCTAAGGAATCACTCGAAGGTGGTCTCTTATCACAGGTGGTCGATTAAGACAGGTGAAATGTCTTACTT
>OFHS01001667.1:15451-25850 GCA_900245855.1 Calvadosia cruxmelitensis
GTCGCTCACAACAGGTGAAATGTCTTACTTGACCATTTAAAGAATCATTTAAAGGTGGTCTCTTATCACAGGTGGTCGCTTAAGACAGGTGAAATGTCTTACTTGACTTTCTAAGGAATCACTCGAAGGTGGTCTCTTATCACAGGTGGTCGCTTAAGACAGGTTGGACTGTAAGCTGATATACTTCAACTGACACAACAAGGTTACTGCTAATTGGTCAAATTAAGGCAACTTCTCGGAGAGCGTAATTTGAAAATCAATTTGACACATTCGCAATATTCCATTACACAGTGCTAGGCGTCAGTCATCCTTACCCGATGGAGAATCCAGTTGGTGTGCAAATACTCCAGTCCTTGCAGCGTCATTAAGACGAAGCTCTTGATGTCACCATGGCTAATAATCAGAGATGTGTCCTTGATGACAACCTAACGGAGACGAAATAACAAAAACAAATATACAATTAAATTATAAAACTGAATGCCATAAAATTATAAATTTGTTCTACTGTGAAAAAAGAGGCACGGTCAATAAACCTTTTTCATGAGCTACCATTATGGGACAAACCAGTGCACTGTGGGGCATGTTGAGCACCTGAAGCAGCAAAGCAACTAGGTTTCTGACCAATAAAATTAATGAGAATTACATTATTTAAGGAAAGTAGCGCAGCTTGAAGAAATATGAATCAGTATCAAATCCAGCTCTCTTTATTTTGAAATCAGAGACATTAACCTTCACCATAATGCACTTGCTTTTTTCAAAATGGTAGCTTGTGAAAATGGCCTATTTCACAGCCACCAATGTGGCAAATTACCTACAATCGTAGAAAACAATTGATCAATATTAACGTGACCCATCTCATCATTGAAACGAGAAAGGTGGCGCAAGAATACATAATTATTGCTTTATCAATGTCTTCCATTTCTAGCAATTAAGATCACATGCTCTTGGTTAATTTGGCATTCCAGTGCAACCTCGCTAATATCATCTCAGTTGATATCAATTTAACATCTTTACGTCAAGTTGATCAAGCTCTATCAGAAACAACAATTTAACCGGCTTAATATCACAATATTTTGCTCGCAAACCATAGTGACATTTACAAGGGTATACTGTATGCCTGTTATTGCCAGTTATTGTTATTGCCTGTTATCTTCAACGACCTGGTCATTAAATGCCTCGCACAAGACATAAAATTGCAAGATGACGATGTGAGAACCTCATCAAGTACAAATAGAAGACAAGTCAATTTAACTTGGAGCTGTTTGATAGCCTATACGAGATTTACACATTCTGAAACTAATATGGACGCATTTTGCATCGGCACCGATAATCCGATATGTTAAACTGTATCAGAGTAAAATAAGATTAATAATGATGAAAGAAAATGAAAATGTGCTAGGCTTTAAGGCAATATTAATATTAATATTGAACCACATTAACACAGTTTTTTTCCAATTACATATCTAATCTGGCAAAATGATTGCTATTATTCATCTTTGACTGATCTGGTGATCACATAATTCAAATATCGAATTGAATCCAATAAATCAAAGGAAGGACTTCAATTTATAAATAAAATATCCCTGGTTGTCTTTTCATGGACCATGAAGGAGTAACACACGGCCAGGTGTGTTTTGATTATTTGACTGCCTGATCCAAACAAGTGAGATGTACGGAGAAACGAGAAAAGCATCAGAAAAAATGAGCCTTGCAAGTGTGTTTTAGCGTCTCGAATGTGTCCCTATATCATACATATTGGAATCAAGCGATCTAAGCATGCCTGGCCGCGTGGTAACCTGTTATACAAAGTGATATTAAACATCCATTTCTTTCAAAATGTAATGTAGTGGCTGACGCGCGGTCAGTGTGAACTCAATGTCGTCATTTTATAGTCACGTGATAGTAAGAATATGTAGCTGTGTCACCCTGTAATTATCCTCTTTGCCGTCTGTATTTCGTTGTGTCAACAACTCTGTCTGTCCTCTTATCTACGCTGTGTCTCACGATATAGAGCTCTGGCACCAACGACCATATGTACTGCTTGGAACTCTGCCATTTCTCCCTGTCGTGGGACCAGCAACCTCTCTATCAAATATATATATATATATATATTGTGGAATGTGAAAGCGTCAATCTTCGTCCTTTCGTCCTCCACAGTAACATTCGCCTCTTTCCAATGTGAAATCTCCTGGAGCACAACTGGTTCACTTCTGCAACTCCATCAATATAACTTTTTGCTCTGCACGGATGCCGCGATAGAAAACTAAATTACATTGCAGATATCTCAAACTTAATTTCCGCTCGCACTCGAGCACAATCACACTGACAAATCTACAATGCAACGTTGCTATGACAATGACTTTTCTCCTCACCTCTAGGTCAGTTGTCATGTAATCAAACACCAGACTGATGTTGGACTTATGTCCAAATACGTCCAATAGCTGCAATAGAAACAATTCACATTTATTGACAATTGACAATTACTGTGTTTCCATGAAGCACAACAGCCATTTTACTACGCTCGTCGTCTTATGTAAACAGACACTACTTGGTTGTTAATTGCATCAGGCTGTAGTGACACAGTGAAGCAACACGGTCGTTGCACATCATGGAAAAACAGCCAACATAGCGTTTTGCTGTGATGACCTCACTCTCAAGAAGCTGAGCCTTATCCAAAAGCAGATTTGCACAAATTTGAAGGGGAAACTCATTAACATCTGATTACGTAGATGTTGCATCGATGCAAAAGACAGAAATCAAGCAAAAACAGGCAAAACATCACGTAGGACCGCTTTGTCAACACAGAACAACTGGAGATTAAAGCGAGGCTGATGAGTTGCTGTAACTAAGCGCTTAGCCAGATCTCAGAACTTTCCAGTGCCTCATGGAAACAATGAGGCGTGTCGCCATAGCTGTGCCGACACGGCTGTTGCGCATCATGGAAAAGCAGTAAATGTAATGCTATCACATCTTGCGTATTTTACAAATTGGCAATGCTATCCTTTCTGCAAATGCACGTCGTGGACATCACTCAATGAAACCGTGGCTAATAAAACCAGTCACTTTGTAAAACAAAACATCTGTGTTCCTAAGTGTCTCTTGCATGTTTTCTCTTAGATAGAAACACTTCATAAAATAAAGCCAGCCGTTTATATTAAAACAAAATAAAGCAATCTAGAAATGGCTTAATTAAATGGAGTGAACTAACTGTACTTGTGCTAAACGTCCTGATTATGTCTCATTCAGTTCAACATAAGTCAAATAAATGTTAAAATATTCCTTTGGGTTCGGCCCCTCAACCCCATGAACAAAGTCTTTTTGTGTGTTTGACAGTTGAGACTTTCTAGTAGTTTTGCTTGCTTGTTTGTTTGTTCATTCATCAAAGCAGTCATAAATTGTAAGGTACTATTACACATCAATGATAATGTTGATAGGTAGGACAGGGTCATTCTGTAAGCAAAATTACTTGTTTGTTTAGAAGACCTTTTTTACACTCCTGGTCAATGTGGTCATGACTCTGAATGCCTATTGGACTGAATTTGCCGGGAAGCATAGTTATGGGTTCACCAACTAATGAAAACAAATGTTTCTTGTTAATGATGTTTCGTTTCACTTTGAATGAAAGGCTCGTAAAAGTAACAACAGATGTAGTGAAGTATCATGTCTTCAGCCAAAAGCGTGGCGCAGAATAGAACTCTGTGGGGAAACCGCATCCGAAATTTGCAAAGAGAATGATGACGGACATCACCATGATGTGATGGTCTCCGTTTTATGATGATGATGATGATCTTGTGAATCAGTTAAAGTTGGAAGTAAACAACATTTGCAAAACTGAATGTTTTATATAATCATTATAAGAGCAGTGGTATAATATTGGACTGTCTATATGAACATTGCCTGATCCATGTGTATCTATTTAAAAAGAGAAACTCACGTCGATTAATTTACTAGATCTATTTAAACTTATAAACCGTGTAGTATAAGTGCATGACGACATGCCTTCTATACGAGTATTGTATTAACTCATGTCCTGCTATTGACGTATATACACGTTTTTGAAACAAGTCAAAAGTAGCAACATATAACCAATCAGAAAGTTCCTAGCAATCAGCCAATGAGCAATCGATAAAGCGACTTCATGTCTTTATTCAACTAGTTTTGTAAGCAGGACAAGGGTTAATATTGCTATAATATTAAATACATACAACAATTTTGATTTTATCCAATCCATCTTTAACAATAATGAAGTAGATATGCCTGTGCCATTTTTTCATAGCCTCTGATTTTAGTGATTTATAATAGTCAGGGATGACAATGGTTACACTTCGTTCAATCTCAAACGGTTGTATAAAGTGTCAAACAAACAACTTTGACCAAAGGACTTTGTCCACGGGGTTATCATCATCATCATGTACCTGTATTTGCATAATATGTTAAATATACAAACAATACGCATGTAGAAGGCCTAAACTAGGCTCTTATACTACATGGAATACACTATTTATTAAGCTAAATTACAAAATCACTCGATACAAGTTTATGTTTAAAATATCCAACGGAAGTTGTTGAAATGATTTCTTCAGGCAAAGAGTTCCATTTCATCATCATCATTTATTCTGAAAAATCCAATAAGCTTACAAAGCTTTTTTCCACGGAGCAGATAAGGTCGAGGGGCAGAGCACTGAGGAATATTGTAACAAATCTTCAATTCACAAGCAAAGTGAAACATCTTTCACAAAGATTAATTGATTCACTGGTAGGTCAAGCTATAGTTATTTTTCAGTCAATTATCACTCATTTACATACGGTAAATCTCTGCTTATAAATTATGACACAATGATACATAAATTAGCATGAACCGACTGCATGATACAGCATGAGACCAAGCAAGCAATAGGCAAACACAAAAGCCTGCAGAAAGCAAGACATCCCTTCATAGTTTTTCTCATCGAATGAATTAACTTTTAGCTAAATATACCTCAGACAGTGGACTTATCTACCTGCCGCCACACTCATTCCCTGGATGGAAAACGTGTATGTTACGCTGGATTAATCCGGCGTGGAGTTAGCCTACGCCAAAACAAATTTGGCGTACGTCCTCCGAAAGTTTGTAAATTCCAGTGGTTGGCGTACTTTTCCTTACTGAATTGAAGCCTTGGTTGAGATTATAGTCAATCCAAAAAATTTTGGCGTACAAGTGTATAAAAGTTTGGCGTAAAATTCGCCGTACGATTTACGAGTTTTCCATACGGGACTAATTCTACAGACGGCCAACCGCGAACCCCTCCACCCCATCACCCTTTAACGTCACCCAATGACACTCAGAGCGGGCGTACAACATGGTCGCCAACGGGCTGGCAACAATGCCGGCTGATGACGAAATTCATCTAAACATACCCCAATAATGTTTGCATGATGTAACTCCTGGAGTAGCTTGATCTCCCGCAATGCTGTTCGATTTAATCCTACAAAAACACAGTGATTACATCAACATACAGCAAGGTGTCAAGACATACAAGGGTTAAATTGGAGAAAGTTGTAATCAAACTTCTTATGTTCCGTCATCATCAAAAACGTTTATTTGTCTGAGAAATATAAATTCATCCGTCATATTTGAGTTTTCAGCCAAACAAATTATCTATCAATGACTGCTGAGAAATCTTACTAACAATAATTCAGCATCAAATTACAATTGATTCAAAGTTCCAATAATTATAATAATCTCTTGCATTCCACTGTCGTGGGATGTAATGGCTCTCCAAAGTTACCATCACAGGCACGTTATCCAGAATAAAGAGCATTGTACCTTACAAACAGCAATAAAAATATTATACTTTCAAAATGTATCGTTAAAAGACCTGCTCAAGTCCAAGTATTTACAAGTTGCAATACAGTCAAACCTGTATTAGCGGTCACCTCTATAGAGCAGCCACCTGTCTATAAAGGCCACTCTTTATAACCCCAAAATGACACTTTCTATAGAAATCAACGTGGAAAGAAAGGCCACCTGTCTATAAAGGTCATTTCCCTCTTGTCCCACAGGTGACCATTATAGACAGGTTTCACTGTAGAAACGTTTATGGTGTTTCAGTGAGATAAATTTCAGCGGACGAAAAGTGTTCTCATCACTTCACAATGTCCTACAAGTTGATGGATCTCAACTTCCTTTTGAAAAGTTGCTTGTTGTCGAAAGTGGTGATGCCAGGGACAGGCTACATACGGTAGGTTAACTGTGGCACATACCATCGACTGCCTCTGCTCTCTGGCCAAGTTTGATCTGTAATAAGGAACAAAACAGTAACCAAGTTATCACAATACCGTAAGCTAACAAGTTGCACTTTGAACAGCTGATTTCACTAACTGATAACCTCATAAAGAATAACAAACAATTTTGATAAATCATAAATCAGTGCAAATAAAGGAGATTTGCACACTTGCAGCGCTATGAATCCAAAAACCACTAGGGTCAGAAGGCCCAAATTGGCCATCTGTGTTTACCAAGTTCCTTTCCGTGGACAACTATCATTTTTCTCTTTAAGTAATCGCTTGTATTAATATATCCATGCTGTCGTGATGTATTCACTAGTCCTAGACATTGATCTATTGTATCTGTTCAACTATTCTAGGACTCCTTCATCGTTTACATTGGGATATATATAGTTCTACCATCATATCGAGGAATGTCTTCCTTCAAAAGACACTGGTTAGAAAATTGAGCATTGGTGATGTATTCCTTTTAAACATAACCATATAGGCTTGAAACATCTACTGCAATTGTAAGACAGGCCAACGCAACAGTGAACTGGCTTTACTCATTCCTTGTTATCTGAAGTGGATGGTTTTGCTGCTGACAGAGTCCATGGTTTTGTTGCTAGGCAGCTTGAACTCGACTGGCAATTCATCCATGTTGGCATTGACATTGTGTTGCATGCTCATCTTTTGTAAGCGAAACGTTTCACTTTCTCTGCTAGCTAAGCAGGAAGTTTCTAAGCGACCCTTTGTTTCTTTTTCATACGTGAAGGTTCCTCCGACGCATGAATTTCGAGAGCCAACTCATCCACAGCAGCATAAAACTCTTCGATGCTGTCGTCAGAGGCCATGCAAATAGCTTAAATTCTAACAGCAGTATAGGTGACAGTTAAGGCAGATCGTCTGTGCTCTGTCACACAATTTGCCGACTTTTCCTGCACTTGCACCCGGGCCACTTGCACCCGTCGCCACGATTTACACAATTTGTTTATGACATGCTTTCCAGAGACAGCTTCATATTTACCACTCGCGAACAACTTTCTAATTAACACAAAATGTCAATCAAATCATAGGCTTTTAATCAAGTTTTTCAATGACTAGGATATAAGTTGAGTGCAAATTCGAGCACTATTTCAAGACATTAAAATTGACCTGCACACAACGAAATATGTCACGAAGTATTGCTCATTCTAATTGTGTCTTGGAGAGACCATCAGACAATGTTATCAACAAGGAATTATTGTGAAGATTTGGACAATGACATCTATCTTGCAGACATTGCAAAAATGCAAAGACAACATTTTGTAGGACATGTCTTAAGACTACCTGCGGTGAGACCAGCATTCCAGAAAACGTGGTTATAGAATGTGTAATGCAAGATCGAAGGCAAAAGAGAGGAAGGTTTTAAGGCTTACATGGCTCATATATCACCTGGAACAGTTCTTCCGAATTAGCCAGCAATTGCTGTCAATGGAGAAGCAGTTTCGTTGCCCAATTTCACTTGTTGTTGTAGCTGCCCCAACTAGCTTTATTTGTCATTTTGCTGAGGAAGGCGGTCAAGAATAGCTGCCACTTCCGTCGACCCTTCTCAGAGGTCGATGATGGTGAGATATGTCGGCTTTGTTGCAAAATTGAACAGGTGAGTCATGTACAGTGCAATCGCACAGGACGGACACACATCAGCCATTGAACGTTTGATTCTCTGCTGATACGAATTCAGCACCTTGCACCGTCCCAATCGAAGTTGAGCTAAGCGTGCCCAGTAGGGTGGTTAAAAAAAACCAAGTTTCAAAAATCCGCGCTCCCCAGGGGGGAAAAGACGTTACACAGTCCCAATAAGCGTTTCCCAAAATATTTTCAGCGTGCGATAAAGAAAAGTACTTCGTCACCCAATTCCACTAGAAACAGCTAGCAAAACTAAGTCTATATGTAAGTAAGATCAAGTAAACAATAATGCGGTCCTTACAACTTGTAAACAGCTAGAAGCAATAAAACAACAAAGCAACATCCAACCTTTTTGACAGCAACAATTTCGTTTTCATTTTCGGTATCTTCAGCTTTGTACACAGTAGCAAACTATAAAAAAATTGTTGAAAGCATTAATTTTACTTAAAAATGTCTAGTGCACATATATTAACATGTATTATTGACAGCATTAAAAACTAAAACTGCTATTTACCCTTTTTGACTCACGGTTACCATGGTAGCGTGACGTCTATGCTATGAGAGGGGAAAGTGGAGTGTTTTCTTCTTCATAAGCTCACATCATCTATCTTGCGCAGACTAGGCTGCTTTGCGAGAAAGACAATGACTCGACAAAAGATGAGCAATAACATTCCACGACAGTGAAGGGAAATGCAGTGAATTAATAAACATCCTTGCGTGAAATTTCTGTTGTTCTTTTGTGGCCGTTAACTGACCATTACTTGACATGCTTCAAGAGCGACAATAGGAGTGACATTGTTGTCGTCTCACTACTCTCACTACGATTTCTGTAAAATGTAAACAAAGATGTTTGCTCCCCGAGATAACACGGCCAAATCGAAATGAACAATCGCTCTGATTTGGTTGGCAAATAGGCTACACACAACACATGTGAAAGGATTTTGAAATTGAGCCACAAAACCTCAACAGCTTCAAGGGAAGCGGACAAGATGTCCGCTGTCCGCGTTAGCCAGAAGAGGTGTCCGCTTTCGGCAGGTGTCCGCTTAAAACAAAGGTATCGTTAATGCAAGATCGACTGTATTTCATGTTTTATGTTATATTCTATCGATCCATTGTCCGTGAGTCGTGCTCCTAGAGCTTCTATGTTTTCCATTTGTTTCATCACCATGTCAGTCAACTGTCATACAGCGCAACCTCGTTAACATTTTTATTTGTTTAGGAGACCCTTGATTTTATGTAAATAATAGTGGAGGCATATTTGGATTTTTGATTTGTTTTTCCCTGTTCTCTTCTCTTTGTATTTTGGCCTCTAAAGATTACGATGGTCAGCAACAAGTCTTGGTTAGCTTTGTGGTTGGCATGACTCGTTACTGCATGCAATTGGAATTATGTAAACAATAGTTGGCCCTTATTGGAAAGTTCTTTTTCGTATGCTGAAGATTACCCAAGGGAGTGCTGCTCGAAGCTTATGTCACGCCAAAATGTGGGATTTTGAACAGTGTTCAGTACAAAATTCTTCAGATTTCCACGGCTTTATGCCACCGGGGTAGTGAGCATTGACTTAATTTATAATAATCGATTAGCTGGCTGCAAGATGAGCAGTTAAATACTGCAAATTGAGATTATGTTATTTTAAGAAAAACAAGCGTTCAGTTGATGTTTACCATGACTGTAGCGAAAACAATATGAAACATTTGCGATTTATTGTGGTATACTTGCTGCATGGCACATAAATACGGAACGATTGCTGAAATAAAGGACACGTGGTAAGTGGTAAACCTAAGTCTAGTCCTGTCCAACAGCCAGTATCAGTACATATAAAGTTTTACTTTTGCGTTGGAACGCCAAATTTCTGCTACTACGATTGCGCGGAATTTTTTCTATGGTGACGTAATTCACATCTGCTAATTCAATTTATTGGCAATATTGTGCGAATTTGTTGATTTTTTAGACATGCGCGGCACAAAATTTCAGAGCTGGCTTTGCGCCCTACTTTTCATACTGGTCCAACCCAGTTTGCAGAGTATAGTACCGCCGCCCCCGAGATCTCTACTTTACTAGCACTATGGCGCCCCTAGTGTAGGTCAAAATGTTTGGCAACTTAAGACAAAATAAGGCATCCTTCGTATTTTATTTATTTTGCAGTTTATTTTTATTTATTTATTTGAGTTTCGCCCGTGAGGAGTGCCCCTGAGTGATATTTTGTTGTAATTGCGCCCCATGCCCCTGAACATTTTGCAAACTGGGGTCCAAAAGGGTATTAGGCTCACTAAATCATTAACTGCGTCACAGGGAGAAATGATCGCCCACGTGCTGTCATTGCGGCAGAGTCATCAACACATCGCCTAGAAAAGGTTGCTAACATTATCATTCGTTACTCGATCGACAACCATCTGCCAACCTGCAAAGTCTCCAGCCCAACTATCCGGACCCACCAATAACGTCTACTCGACATCGTCCCTCACCTGCTCAGAACTACACCGAG
>OFHS01001668.1:5777-18059 GCA_900245855.1 Calvadosia cruxmelitensis
AACAAGTAAACAGACAAACAAATAAACAAACACACAAACATATAAACAAACAAGCAACCAGATAAACAAGTAAACAGACAAAGAAACAAACAAACAAACAAAAATATAAACAAACAAACAACAATAAAGACACACGAATGGCGAAATTCATGATAAGGGATTGGATGGGTTAAAGCAGAGTAGCGTACCACACACTCGCTCCTCGCCGTTTGCACACAGCTCGTGCTGTACGTTTGCATGCAACAACCAGTCTTATTCTCGTCGACTCTCTCCTGATCAAGTGTGCGCCACAGCAATTTGTCGCGGCGCATGCACGGAGCATACTTGGCTCCAAGTCGAATGAGGTCCTCCTATCGTAGAAAACAAAACGAATAAACCAACAAGTGACTCAATCAAGGAAAATTCTTCCCACTGCAGTGCTGTAGCACAACATGTCTACATGGTACCGTCAAGTTAACACTGAGAGCACGCTAAATATATGCGCACAATACTTATATAGTCGAAACAATTGCATGTTTCCAATTAACACGACATTCAACTTTGAAAGTAACAGAACCTAGAAACCTAAGGTGGCCCTTTCTGACTCATGTACCGACTGTGTGACACCTAATTTTGTGAACACTTGTCAGGGAATTTCTGTAAGTCGTGTTGCAGCAACCTTCTATTTGTCAGATGCTGCATTGTAAAATCCACAACTAATAAACAAACATAGACGAGAATCAAGAAACAGCCCTATAGGATTGTACGTCGTGGTTGACTCACCGACTTTGGACCAATCCAAAAGTTTTCAAATACTACTTTAGATATCTTTTCCTTTTGTAAGACACCGTGTCGGCTCAAAAGAATCTAGAAATTGATAAAAGACAAAACACGATGTTATGTACCACCATACGACCTTACAGTTGGAAGAAACAAGACACACAATGCATCGTTATCCTAGTCAAACAATCGGATTTTGCATACGTCCGATATTAGAATGTTGTGTTTTACAATGGTTGGATTTAGACAGGGCCGTTTTAACCAGTAGGCACTCAAAGTACCTGCTTTAGGCTCTTAGTCTGGGAAGGCCCTTCTCAATGTCAGTTCAAAACTCAAAGTAACAGTATGTTGAGATCTAGTTTATTGTGCAATCAACTGCAAAGTGCTACTGAGTTTATTTTCCCTGATTTACTGTCTGTGATCAACAGCAGCATCTTTGATATGCCAATGGGTGAACAGTTTGACAATAGTAAGTTTTGGCTATTTAATCGTTAAAAATTAGGCCCAACATTGGGTAAAGTGCTTTAGGCCCTCTCACCGCTCAAAACGGCACTGGATTTAGAACATCTTATATGCAAATATGCATGCTCAAATTGATTTCGCATAAATGGTGATTTGCATTCAAGAAGCTTGCCCTGAATTAAACTATACAAAGGCAATTTTTTTTGCATTTTATTATCTCTTTTAAATCTCCCTTTTCATCAATTTCTTGAAGCATGTTATACTTACAGTTCCGAGTCTTACAAATTCGCAATAAAATATTAATTAGTAATTACACGTGTTAATAAACGGATTAGCCACTAAAAACGTTTTACCTCAGCCTGGATGGTCCTCTTTGAGATTCCAACAGGCGCAAAACTATATACTGAACATATTACAATTAGAACGACGACTTGGACGAACGTCACCCAATATGTGAAGTAAGGCCTAGAAAAAAACCAACAGAATTACATTCAGAGAACAAGGTTCCCCTTGTCTTCATCATAAACGTTATCATGGGTAATAGCTAGGAGCGCTGCCTTTAGTTTCTCACGAGGATGGGTTCGAATCCCAGCAGGACAATGCAGCTTGAACCATGTTGCTGCCCTGGTGGCAAAGAGCTTAACGTATTAGTCTCGTCACGCCAAATTATCTTAGCTTGAAGTGTTCAACTAATAGTTCCAGTTTGGGCAGCCAGCCTTCTTGATGAGGGTAGTACAATTAGTCAACAATTCCCCTGTAAAACTCCATCATTCAAAAATATTTCTGCCTACATGCGCGGCAGCAAAAACATTATCATCATCTGTCTGTATTTGCATAATATATGTAATGGAACAAATTGTTCAGAAATTCTGTTCATCAACCGCTGAACACAATAAAATGAGTAAAGCATAGCAATGTCATATCATACGAGTGCTCCAGCGCCCTACCGATGATCTTCAATTTCATCTATCTGTCGTCTGACGGTGCTGCTAATACGCTTGCGACGTATTGTGGTATTGAGAAGCTTTCCAACGAGACCCTTCCCCAACTCCCGCTTGGGCCTTTTGCGGACAATTGGTCGACTTTGAAGGCGATGCCTCCGTTCACTAGGCTGACGGATTGGTACTGGTTTAATGCGAGCTTCCTTGGCGAGTATTTCTCGTTCTCGCTCCAAGGCCTTTTCGCGTTGTTGACGTCTCCATCCTGCCAAACTGAAGCACAATGCAAACATGGCCACATATTAGTGCAAATAGCTTAAAATCTTTGTTACTGAGCATAGTGCTACAGTGTAACCTATCTATAATGGTCACCTGTGGGACCTGAGGAAAAGGACCTTTATAGATGGTTGGCTTTTCTGCCCAGGTTGATTTCTGTACAAAGTCTAATTTTGGGGTTATGAAGAGTGGCCTTTACACACAGGTGGCTGCTCTATAGAGGTGGCAGCTAATACAGGTGTGACTGTATTACAGGGTGCGCAGCTGCTCCCATCAAACCAAGCATAAATAAAATTTCTGTGTGAACATTGCCATTAAAGTACCTATGCGAACTCTGCAATTTCAGTGAATCCTGGTAGAGAAAATGTCACTGATTATGACAATATCCATCAATTCTAGAGTTGGAGCCGTCTTCTATCCATCGGCCATGCACGTATGCCCAAGCCAAGCTTAGCCTGGGACAGATATTGCATTCACTTTTGTACTTGTACTCAACACAACAATTGTGGAAATATAATGACCAAGCAACCAACTTGACAGCAGTGGTACTCATAAGCTTGCCCACATAGTGAGTTTGTTTTTATTTCGGACTACAACGATGCAATCTAAACGCAGGTGTTGTATCAATCACAGAAAAGCAATGTAAAGTGGTCCTCCTTTAAGTACTTGAGATGCTGGCAAAGTTTGGCAGACGATGATGCGTATCGGCAAAATTGGAGAAAAAACAACCATTTTCAAACGTAAAATACACGCAGCAAATTTTACTTGATACTCTTTATTTTGAATTAGATCGGTTCAGACTTCTTGGTGGTTTCCTGAATACTGTTCTTTGTTTACAACTGTATAAAATGTCCAGTTTTTTCTCTTGGGAAGAAAATGAAGCAAAACAAATTCCTTCTCTGTAAATTAGGGAGATGCAGCCTTATAATCGACTGCAGAACAGGACGCGATGTCACGAAACGCATAAAAGCTACCAACATGGCAGACAAATTCCATAATGACGCTTAGCCCAGAATGACTACTAATCGGTTTGTTTACCCAACAATCACGACCAAATGTAAACTTCAACTTACAGTGTAGGTGATGCTGGAGCAACAGGAATGGCATCTTCTTCATCGTATTCAGATGATTCATCAGCTGACAGCGTTGATAATTTTCTATCATTCTTGAAGGTGAAGAAACCGCCTGGAGGAGGGGCAGTGATAGCTGAGGGTGATTTCGGTGGCGATACTGCACCAAACCATGTCCGCTGGAGCTGGCTTTTCTCGTCAGCTTCCGCTGGAGCAGCGTCGTGTTCATCGTTTTCATGTTCGTCATCCTGATCTTCGTCTTCTTCCTCCTCATGAAATACCTCGTCTTCAGAATCAGAAACAAGATCGGCGGGGGCAAAACTTCTACCACGAAAAAGGCTTGCAGTTTTATCCTCGCCAGCCTGAAAGATGACAAGAAAGATTAAACCCGCGACTGATGAGACAATTATTCTATAGGAATGCTATGCTCACATCAATTTTATAAAGTACAGTGAAAACTTTCTATATGTTTGGTCACGTTTGGGACCTGTGGAAAATGACCTTTATAGACAGGTAGCCTTTCTGTCCAGGTTGATTTCTATAGAAAGTGTCATTTTAGGGCTATAAAGAGTGACCTTTATACACATGTGGCTGCTCTATAGAGGTGGCCGCTAATACAAGTTTGACTGTAAGAAATTTGTCGTATCTCACAAACGACAAAGTAGACTCAATGACCAGACAGTGATCAAGGCCTTAGGGTGATAAATTATCAAAGTACAATTGGACATGTTGGTATTTTACACGTCGCAAGTTACACGTTGCAAAATACACGTAGGCAGGTTACACGTTGCAAGTTACACGTTGGCACTTCCTACATAGATGAAGCGTAGGTCAGATATGACTCAAGAATATAGAATTAGATCATGCGATCATGCAACAAGAATAATCAAAATGCCACAAAATTCAACCCATAAAGAGCCATCATAGCAATCAAAAGAACCCAACACAAGTTGCAGTAGGCCTACAGGCTGGAATGGGATTATGACTTGAGTGAAGGAAAAATTTGAGCAAAAATATAACCAAACAGAAACATTTATTAGAATGAGAAGGCATCTTACAACAGTGCAACGGCTACATCACATAAAAACTTTAGATAAGCACAAATTAGTAGACTATAAAAATCAATAACAACAATTAAAATGATAAATAAACAGCTCCTCTTGACTGTCTCTTTAACTCTTTAAGCCCCACGAGCCGCACAGTGCGGCTCACGGTTCGTTCTGTTTTGCCCATGAGCCGCACAGTACGGCTCGGAATATATTTGCATAGTTTTCCTTCAGCATTTGACGTAGCATGCCAATTAACCAATCAAACTGAAGGCAGATAATATATTCGTATAATTATCGCAGGAAGTGCATGCAAAACCAACACAATCCCGGTCAAATATCATTTCCCGTACGTTTGTTGAAGATTGAGTGAACAAAATGGCGTAAACACCACGCAGTGTTTCTGCAGATCTGGTTATGAACTGCTATATCTCTGTAAAAAATAGACCGAATGACTTGCTTTCTTGATGTGGTGAATCAAGATTGTCTTCTGTTTCTGTTGGTGGAATTATATTCAATGTTACGGCAATATTGATTGATGCATTGGTGAAGGAAATTGCCATCGCAGTTTGCGATATTTATTGACGAAGTCACGGAAAATCAAAATCGGAAAACATTCTCTAAGATCAGAAATACACATGGAGAAGTCTAGAAAATCAAGTTCAAGCAACACATGATAGAGCATGTCTTGTTATTGTCGATGCTTGGAATAATTTGCCGTCTAAAACGTTTCTTTTGCTACTCATTTTATTGCTCGAGAATGTTGACGCGATAATTGGTCATGGCCACTAACTGAATGGAACCCCTTGAAAAACGCATCCCAAGAATCGTTAGAAGCGCAGAAAGCTCCCAACATGTTTAAATAGACTTCTTTTAGTTATATTTTCAATGTTTGAATCTCTTGAATCATTATTTCACGAGTTACAGGCAGTTTTGTATGCAACAACATTCGCTTTCTTCGTCACCTCAAAATTTAAAATTTATCACAGGAGCAATTTGCTTCGTAAAAGGATTTTACTTGATCACATTCGAAATAAAACACATCAATAGAAAGTGCACAGTCTCACAAATGTGCTGATTTATATTATGTTTATGTATTTCGAAAGATGTTCACGAGCAAAAGCCTATTGTAGATGCCATTTTTCATTTGCAATTTTCCATTCTGTAAATTCTGTCCAAACAAAGAAAATATCCAGGCCGCAAAGAGTTAATGGACATTTTAACTGTCAAAGTATTTTTCCAAAATCTATACATGCTAATTGTCTAGTGTTTACG
Source organism: Calvadosia cruxmelitensis (assembly GCA_900245855.1). Lineage (NCBI taxonomy): Eukaryota > Metazoa > Cnidaria > Staurozoa > Stauromedusae > Kishinouyeidae > Calvadosia > Calvadosia cruxmelitensis. Next base: position 11,604 of record OFHS01001668.1, read on the forward strand.
CGGAGACGATCACATTTTTATGGATATTTTTATGTGGAATTATTAATATGTCCTGTGATATGCGAAGGAAATTGTACATGCTACTGCCATCTGATAACCGTAGACCTATTAGTTGAGTTTGCAAACATCTAAACGGATATTTACCTTTCGAATATCTAAATACTTTCCACCTACTCAACTATAAAGTGGATCTGATTAATATGTCAATTGATCACAGTTTACAACGCATCACGGGATTCAGTGGGTTGCAGAGGCACGATTTTTGGTATTATAGACATTTAACTTAGACAGCCATGAAACAGTGTGGATTGACAATCATGAGTACGGTTGGATGCATTCCAAAGAAAGCTAGCTCCTGCAACGTGTGCATGCAAAGAAGATTACACTCAATTGCATCCCTCGAAATATCTGGACAACTATTTGTGACTTACATTCCACGTTATGCAATATTTCGGAACATCGGATATCTCTTCAAAATTTCAGATTGCTTGTCATCATCATCATCTTCATCATCATATATTCAGGAAATCTGATATGCCACATGGCCTCTTTTCACAGAACTGATACATGTCCATATTATTATGATTTGATTAAAACATTGTATCTGCTTTCTTACTTCATGTTCACATAATTGCAAAAAATAACAAAATCCTTTAAGTATCTACAATGGACCAGATTTAACTACATTCAGCATACTGGTGAGAACATTTAACAAATCATCATGTTCAAATCATGACTATGGAATTGAACCTTCAATGACACCATTGAACTATGAAAAGCATCGAATCTCAACCTTACCCTGCTCATTTGTTTTCTTAATCCATTCCAAACCATTCTTGGTACAGATTCCCGGCGGCTGACGCGGCGACGTAAAGGGCCACCGGTAAATGAAGCTGAGCTAAACATACTGACTCTTGGGGCATCTGACGACATCGATGCACCGTCGATAGAATCCTGTGCTCCTTCGCCTTTCATGCGGCCGTAGTATTTGCTGCAGCGACGCAGACGACGCTCTCTCCATTTCTGTTGCATTCTTTCATTTTCTTCTGTTAAACCAAAGAACGACTTTGTACCTCGTGATACACTTCTGCAACATATAGAAAGAGGTACCGGCCATTGCAGAATTCAAATAGCATTCTAATGATGCAGGATGTTATTGAGTGAAAATTTTCAGAAGCCTTGTTCATGGACCAGGACTGAAGCATAGTCCGGAACTAAATCTCAAGTCTTATATACAGATTTAAGTGATTTACATAGTCCAAATTAAATGTCTAAATCCGGACTACGCCTTCGTCTCGGTCCATGAATACGGTCCCATATGTGCACTACAAACCTTCTCAGAGACTTGGCTCGGCTCACCCTGCGTCCAACAAATCGTGGCTGATCAACGCTTGTTTGACTGTCGTAAAGTTGTGCAAGAGCATCTTCGGCATTGCTGCCAGACGTCATTGTCTTCTGCGTGCAGGAAACCTGGTCTACGTACGAGACTGACTTCTTTTCTTTTGCTGGGGTCGAGAATGAGTAAAACAGGCCTTTGGGTCTATAAGAACAAGTTAAATAAAGTCCAAACCTCAAAGAGTAAACACATAATGTGGTTAGGAACCACAGAGATTTTACAGATGGCAACAAGTGCAGCATATTTCTAGGACCTCGACCTCAAATTAAAACCGAGTCCAAAAATGTAATAATCTTTCGGGAAGTGGGGAAATAATAATTAAAACAACCTATGATAATATGTAAGCTTTCAGCTTGCCGTCAAGAAAGCGGATTATGCTTCAAAGGCAAAACCGGATCCTGAAAATTCGCGCGCTAGAACTAACAATGACAGATCAGCTGCTCGCCGGCTAAATAACAAATAAATAAAGAATTGATGTTCAATAAAAACACGATGAAGAAATAAGGCGAGGAGATAGCTGAATAAGTACAAACGAGTTTCACTGCTGCGTTGTTTGAACCAGCAAGGGCTGTCACAAGATTAAGAACGGGGAAATAATTGGATTGCGTGAAAAATCCAGCACTACACCAGCGCAGCTTCCTCAACAGCAATAAACAAATTAACAGACACGAAAACAAGTGAAACTCGAACCAAAGGGCTATTAAAGAAACATGAAATGTTTACATCTCTTTTGTTATTGCTTGCTACATTATTGCCACAAAAGAACCTGCAGGGACAACACTTGTGGACATTCAAACTTCGCTGTTGGATGTTTTTACCTTGTTGGTGTCTGCCGCCTCGCCAAATGCTGCCTGACATCATCTCCTGTATGTTCATCTTCTGACGAAGAAGCAACAGGACCAAGTTCTATGTTTTCTCCAGTTGTTTCGCCATGAGCATTGCGTTCCTGGTCTGAATTCCTCCGCATGAAGCGAGTGAGTCTTGGCGCACATGTGGGATCGCCCAACGACTCTAAAGATTCTGTCGTTGACTGATACATGGCACAATTACAACAGCATGAGCCACCAGAACGATGCCATGCAAGAAACGTTTATAATAGAAGTGTAAAAGTCCAACAAAGACACCGCAGCGAGACACAGGGCAACGGCGATGTGTTACGAGTCATCCGCTTTGGTATTTTGCGTCTTTCAGTCGGCTTTCCCTCCATCTGGAGATAACATCCAAATGCATCCATCATGATGACATATGTGACTCACCACGAGGCGACGTCAGACCGAGGATCGACCTCGCGGGGTTCTTCCCCTTGTCAAGCCCCTTATTTCCCCCGGTTGTTTTCACAGCTTTGGACAGCTTTATTTAATTCTCAGTAACTCAAATTAAAACACCTTATCTTTTCTTGTGTCTTCATTCTTCAATATCGTAAATGAGCAAATTACAATATGACACCATATACTGTACAGTACAGCGTCATTTACATTAAGTCTTAAAACAAGCCGTGGACTCTCAAGTTTTATCTCGTTAAACTTCAAATAAAATATAAAAAACAGCAGAATTTAAACACGCAGTATCATTTAAATGGGGTCTCCCAAATAAACAAGCTTTTAGCTTACGGGATGGACCTTGATCTCATTTACAGTATTTCTTATCTTGTAATACTAATTTTGATAGCAAAATTGTATTAACTTTAATCTAATTGGTTTAATTGCTGAGTTATTGTGATCAAAATAATTTTTTATCTATGTATCTACGGTACAGTGCAGTATTTGCAAACCTACAGTACAGTACAGTACTGTACTTACGATAAAGCGGTAGCCTCACTTTTACACGGTCTCGTTATGGTCATAGCAACGAAGGCGGGGCAGACCACGCGTCTGAGTTTTAGAACACACAGAAAATGTGTTTCCAAGCAAGAACGTTCTGCAGCAAATCTGGAAGTAAATTGGAAATTTCTTATTGTCTAATGACTGGCAAAAGGGAAATTCAAGACTTTAGAAGAATGAAATGAACCCTATACGATGAATTTGATATTGTGGAGACTTATCATCTGATTTTAACATGAAGGAATCGTCAAACACGTGAGCATTTATTGGTTGTTTACAACACTGCTGTCGTCTCCACAGAACACAGTTCGCTCCGTATCCACAAAAGCATTCAAAAGCAGATAGAAGCGGGATTAATCACTGCATTTATGTTGTTGTCGGATTGTCTACCAGTGAAATTTTAATTCAAAAAGAGAAACTGCAGCAAGATTTTAGAACATAATCTCTTCTGCTTTCGCACTTTTGAAGTCTCAAGTTCCTTTCTCTGCACAATGGATGGAAAGTTGCACTTCCTCGGGAAGCAATTATTGACTCCAACTGTTTGGTTAACATCAACTAGTGCTTTCTAGGATCATAATTGTTTTTAGGGCCAGGTACGCAGCAAATACAAAAAACTAATAGGCTTAGCAAGCTAAAGTGACCACAAAATGAAATTTAATGGAATTTAATGGATAATTCATTGTTATAACACAGCAAATGTGTATGAGTACAATGGTCATGATATCAGTTTCAAAGTGTAAATGCATTTATATAGTTGTTTGGTCAGGTAGCTTGTTTCCAGTTGTCATAACAGTTTTTAAATTCATTCAAGGTGCTGGATAGTCTTATTGAGATGGGGATTTCATTCCAGTGATTTACCACTCTGTTTGCAAACCATCCTTTTGTTAGTTCCAGCCTGCACTTTGGTGTATATAGGAGATCACTTGTGTTTGCTCTGGTGAAAAAATGAAATAGCTAGCTGATTGAGCGAAACTGTACATGCCGGTTTATATCCAAAAATAACCACAGTCAAATATTATCACGCAGATATGCTAATTAAGACCTTGATTGCTCATTAATCACTTTCACCGGACTGGAATTTATGCACTGCGCGGTGGAGATCTCCGCTTGCCAAATCTGGCCTGCTGGATCTGCAGCCGCGCAGATTCTGAGAATTGAGCTCAGCTGCAGACATTTTCATCAGAAAAACAGGCTCTGTCCGCGCAATTCTTACTGTAACTCTGTTTTTCAAGCTGATAACCACGGCCGGACCGCGCATTTTTGTCACATCAACGAGAGGCCAACCACGCAAAATATTTCGGAAAATTTTTCTCCGCCGCACAGAATACAAAGATTCCAGTCTGGCACTTTCATTAGTGTCTGTGTTGTCTAGCGGCTAATATGCGTTGCTGTCAGTAGGCGTACCGGATTTGACGCAAGGCCCAGCTGATACATATATTATATTATTGGCTTATTAGGCTACCCTTGTTGAACAAATTCACATTCATTCGTTCATTCTGCTTAACCAAAATGATTAATGAATTTATCAATTTTGATCTCGGTTGCGTATCAACAATTACTGTAGGTATTAATCAAATGACTTTGTACGAGTCCCAATAATACAGTTCTAAACATCAATCGTTTTAGCCAAATAAATCTATAATGAAATTGTATAAAATTGGGTGTGGTCTCTGCTGCCTTTGATATTGCATCGCCCTTTTTACATGGAAATATGAAAGTGGGGGTCAATCCCCCCTTTACTTTCCTGTCCCATCGGGACAAATAAACATATGGACATAGTTACGTTTCTCTTTGGCTTGGATTTAGGCCGATGCATCGTCATCATCATGTCGAGAACCCGATTCGGATAATACAGTCATAACATAAATACAAGATATATAGGATTATCCTATAGTAGCTCACTAGCTCTACACTTGTCTGAAGAGTATATACACAACCAATAACCATGCCAGCCTAACAGATGGAATGTTTTATGGAAGCTGCTATCATTTGGCTCGTACTTAACTTATTTAAATAGGCGTTAAATATCTTTTGTGATATCTTATGTTTTCAGCACATTCAAAGTTCCGTGCAATTGGAATGGAGAGAGTGACATCAATCGAGATGACGTCCAGAGCAGAATGACAATTACGTCAATATCTCAATGGCATCAACTAGAGGTAACAGAACGTGGAACATTAATCAATTTCAAATCTAAACAGAAAATAAACCTGGAAGTCCAACTGTTAAACTGTGGTTTTAAAATAAATAATCCCTTAATGGTCAAGCTTTGCCATTTATCATCCGTTCTAGACATTGCAAAGATAGATAAATCCAGCTGCTGTTAATGCTCTTATTTTTTAAAGCAAAAGTATAGCATAGATCTATATTACATTATAATCTTTATTCAGGTGTACAATGACATGTAGGCAGTGTTAACCAGTAACGAAGTAGTTTTACTTCGTTAGTTACTTTAAGTAAAAAAAAGTAATTTACTGGTAACGAAGTAAAATTTTTGGAGAATAATTTTCTAATTACTTTTCTTAATATTTTCCCAGAAAAGTACTTTTTTGCTTCGTTACTTACGAGTGCTCCAAGAAAATTACTTTCTTTTCGGAAACTGAAGGACGCTGTCCATTTGTTTCTCAGACAACAGATCTCGGATATTCCAGCTGTGTTTTGACTCGCGGTTAACAGTAGCCGTCAGTTAATTTTGTGATGAATGGTCCCAAGAGGAAGGCGCTGCGTGATTGCTTTGTTATTGACGCATGGTCACGTGCTATCACATGCTATTCTGCACGGTTTCTAAGTTGGTTTAGACCTAAAAATATTACCGTTTGTGCTACTTGAAATTACTTTACTTTTCTCAGAAAAGTAGTTTTAAATGGCATTACTTTTCTACTTTACTTAAGTAAAATATTTCGAGATTACTTTTCTGGCTACTTAAGTAAAAAGATGAGATTACTTTGTACTTTTACTTAAGTAAAATTATACAGTACTTTGGTGAACACTGCAAGACTGCATGTAGGGATCATGGTAAAGTTATGACACCGCAGGGCATTGATGCTTAAAAGTAACAATGTTGAAGAGTGTATGGTTTACACTGCCACTCTACAAAGCAACTCATGGTGTTTCGTAAAAGGAAAGACATGTTGTTATAATGCCGCACTTTAGTCAGACGCAATAAACACAGCAAGGAAGACGACGAAACTCTTTTACTCCGCAATAAGACACCGCTCTCTCGCACACGCGCTCTACAAC
>OFHS01001669.1:0-23812 GCA_900245855.1 Calvadosia cruxmelitensis
CTCGTTGACTCAGTGTGTCTCTCTTGCATCGTTCTTGTTTGGTTTTTCATTTTAGTTTAAAACATGGTCGAAATAAGGCCTCGTTGACTTGGTGTGTCTCTCTTGCATCGTTCTTGTTTGGTTTTTCAGTTTAGTTTAAAATATGGTCGAAATAAGGCCTAGGACTGGAACATGGTCGAAATAAGGCCTAGGATAGAAATCTGGTCGAAATAAGGCCTAGGATAGGAATATGGTCGAAATAAGGCCTAGGAAAGGAATGTGTGAGACACTTCGAAAATCAGAATAAATACTTGTTCTCCTTCGCCATGGGTAAGATCGAATTTCAACGTTAGAGAAATAAATCGTCTAATTTACTTTGCAATTTGTTTCTGAAATCTGATTTGATGTAAATGAAACCAAGCGGTTGAATTTGGAGAATACATAAAGCGGGTAATGTCAGTTTAGGCTTTCGAGAAGAAGTGCGTGTGACATTGAAAAATCAAAATAAATATTCGTTTTCTCTCGCCATGGGTAAGATAGCATTTAAACTCTGCCATCTCTCCCTGTCGTGGGACCAGCAACTTGTCTCTCTCAATTACATATTATGTGGAATGCGCAAGTCTCAATCTTCGTCTCTCGTCCTCCACATATGCAATTTGTGAAAAAAGGTTTGACTGATGTAAATAAAACTATAAGCGGTTGAATATGGAGAACACATGTAGCCGGTAACCTCATTCTCAGTCTTTGGAGTCGAAGCATGTGAGACACTTCGAAAATTAAAAGAAATACTTGTTCTCTTTCGCCATGGGTAAGCTAGCATTGAAAAGTTAGAAAAATAAATTATCTATGTGACTGTGCAATTTGTTTAATTTCTTTCTTTTTATAACGTTGCATTCAAAAGTTGAGAATATAATTATATGATGGAACTCGCTGTCTGAGTTTCAGATGGAGTATACTGTACAGTGTAATTCAGCCATATTCTGTGGTTTCCGCAAAAGACGTCATCCACCCACAACTCCTCGGTCTCTTTTCGTCGTGTTTCGCGACGATTTACTTGCGCCGAAACGTCTTGGACGTCGAAACGATCAGGCGCCGAAACATGACAGCGCCAAGACAGTCGGCGCCGTAGCGATCGCGCCAAAAATATTAATCTCTGCGCCGAAACAGCCGCGCCGAAACGTCCTGCTCCCGTTCTCGTTCTGGCGCCACTCTGTATCCCCGAGTGACCCCAGGTATGAGCACAATACAATGTTATATTGCAGATATTTACAGTTGAGATAAATGTTCTTCTGCATTTGTGAGTTTCACCCTACTTACAGACCCCTGCAAGATGGACGGCAGGCAAGCACAAAGATATTCCACCCTTTGGCTTAATGCACCCAGGCCAACAACAGCCGTCGCTGTTTCCAATGCCAAACAAATCCAGATAAAACGCAGTATCATCAGGACCATTAAGATGGCGTCGTAAAGTGTTCTGAGAGGCAATTGATTACTGAAAAGTAAAATCTACAGTGCTGGTTGTCAAGGCATTGAGAAACGATAAACCCAGGCATAAAGCTGTAACAAGCAACAATAACTGGAAAAGGGAACTCAATTTTGCTGCACTCTTAGCAACTTATTGATCAGTTATTTGCCTTCGAGGGCTGAAAGGTAGGATCGAAAGGATTTAAACATCAGATGCTGTGACATAATTATAAATCCAGTGAATAGTATAAAATCCTATGATATTGCCATTGTCGGCTGTACATAATATTTACAAAATTTGAGAAATCTTTGCCTACAAATCACAACATTTACTCCAGATGAGATTCATTCTGGAGAGGTGTGCATGGTTCATTCACAAGAACAGGATTGTCAATGGTCCAGCCGGGTTGTTCGTTCTTGGTGTTGTTGCGTCGTCAGCATGTCAACATCCTTTTACCACCAAATACAAAAAAGAATGCAGCAAGCAAAAATGAAAAATGACCATGTCGCTATAGAATCTAGACAGCACCAAACTTTACCTTTTCCAGTTGGATGTTCTTTGTCAGTGTCTCTTCTAGCATACGCTGAAGTTTGTCATTGGCCTCCTTCAGTGTTTCGTATTTGCCTAACTTTAATGAGTCAATCATTTTGTTTTTCAGTGTCGTTGGTTGTCTTTTATCGTCAGGACGACCGCTACCACCTTTAACAAAGACACATTATGATACAGATAATACATTAGTACAGTATAACCAAATGACAGATAACATAATTAATTAGCTTGTATTAACATTGTATTCTTTTTGTAACTGGAATAGCTGCAGAGCCAAAATGGCTTGAAAATGTTGACATACGGTAAAGATGGTCTTAAAACTGTTAGTGAATTGTAATACAGAGCAGGATTGTGATATTACCAAATGTGATATTGAGCAGAGTACTGGACCAAAATAGTTGGATTTGATGGAAAATTAATAATTGATTTCTGAGAAATGAAGGTCACCTCGTCTTTCGAGGACAATTGACTGAATCACGGCACTCTTCTGCATCAGGTCTTCAGCCATCATGGCACCATTCTCCTCTAAATGACGAACCTGATGAAAACAAGACAAATGACGGAACAAAGAACATCACTTACGGCAGACCGTAGATCGGTTGCCTTGGGAAGAAGCCATGATGCACTGACCACACACCTTCTCTTCCAGCATCCATTTTTCTTGCTGAAGTTCGGCCACTTTAGAGATCAGGTCAACAGTTTCATCGCTAACTGGGTTGGACGCAGAAGAATTCTTCAAAATAAAACCAATAAAAGATGAGTGGCATTCCAGACAGCAACTGCAATGCTGCACTTGGCTTAGCTATTTCTCCAAGCATGTCTCACTTTGCTCATGAACAACGGCTGGTCGTCTGAGTAGAGTTCCACACCACTTGAAGAAGATGCAACGGACATATGGCTCCTAGATAAATCAGTTACACAGTTACTAAACCATGCATTTGTTCCATACAAGGCACCACTGACAATAGGCCTGCAGATTCACCCGCTGTCTTGCCGTCTGTGCCCACGTGACGAGTCTGGCCCTCCAAAGTCTTCAGGCACCGATCTTGGTGAGACACTGCTGAGAATATCTTGCGTTCTTTGCTGTGCTTGGTCTGACCTCTTACGCTCACTCTTTAATTGGCGCTTGAGGTCCCGTATCTAGCACGAACAACAAGAGTTACAAACAACAGCGACAACAACAACAACAACAACAACATTGCCAATGCCTGACGATGGTCCTGCTAACCAGGTGTTCACCCTTCTTGAGACTGATGGCGTATTCAACATCCTTGTCCTTCAACGACTGCTGAAATTGCTGACAGAGCAAGTCCTTCTCATTTAGCTGTGCCGTCAGGTCGTCACATATGCTTCTCTTCTCCTGAGGACGCAACAAACCATGCAACGTCATCTAGTAGGTCATTCACACTGTTCTAATGTCAGCTGACGACCAAGTGAGAGGCTTACATCCATTGATTGGGTGTGCTCAGTTCTCAGCTGTGCAACTTCATCCTGGTGTTGTATCCTTGTTTCTGTTATTTCCTGTTCCAAGGCCAACTTAGAAGATGAAGCCGTTATCTGAAATGAAATAACAGAAAAACCAGAGAAGTAATTAACTCATAGTTCGACTAATGTTCAGATCTGCTTGCACAATAAGTTCTTTTTGAGAGCATGCCTCGGACTCGTCAAGGGATCTTTGCAGCCAATTGCATCGTTCGTGCAGTGATTTATTCTCAGCCCCAAGTTCTTCACATCTCTCTGTCAATTTGGACAGCTCTCGTTTGGACTTCTGCTCAAGAGACCACGGAAAGCAATTAGAGAAAAGCATCTTATCAATGCGTCTCAAATAGTAACGACAAACGAGTGAGATTACTACCTTGTGTGTAGCAACTTGTCCCAACAGTTCATCTCTTTCAGCCTGCAAAATAAAGCCAAAGTCAATCATCCCCTTCAATTATTCAAATGTTCATTAAGATAGCCACATTAAAATAACAACAGTTGTTTGTTTTGATATTTATTAACAGCATCCTACACACAATTACACCAACCAACCAATGATAAGATAATAATGATAAGCACCCATTCTTTTGATGCTTTCTAGTTTCAAGGCATGAAGCAATCTGTTTATTCATCAAACGCTCTGCAATTTGCTGTAAGTTTGCTGTAATAATAATAGCAGCTTAGGACCTTTGTCTTTGACTAGATAATTTACCTCGTGAGCCATACGAGTGCTCTGCAACTCTTCATTGTGCCGCACTGCCTCACTCTGGCGCTCAGTTGACAGCGCATCCAGAAACATTTTCCGCTTCTCTGCAATCTATAACCATGACAACAACAAAAATGAGTAAAAGTGACCATCTTATTCAGTCTACGAATGATTATTTAATGTCTCAACGGTGCATCAGTCAGTCCACAGGGGCACACCTGTTCTGCTTCTTTGAGATGCTCTGTCAGTCCATCAGCTTCTGTCTTCAGTCGATTCAACTGTTCATCCTGCTTGGCCTTTGCTGCCTTCAGTTCCTAAATAAACCAAGTAACAATGCAAACAGCCGGATGTAATTTGAAAGCACGCACTGCATCCATACATCCCTAGCATCCAATCACGACGGCAGTACCTCAATCTCAGTGACCTGCTGTTGCATTGTAGCTGTTCGTTCTTCCAGTAATTGACTCAAATTATTGTGATCATCTCCTTTCAGAGTTTGAAGCTCCTTGAAAATGATAAAATATACAAAAGTAGAATATGAAATGGAAAGACATGTGGGAAATGATGACGTGAATATCCACCCGCCAGGAGATGCTTACATCACGCAAGGAGAGGACCTCATTCTGCAACGTGGCTTGTTCTGACCTGTACAACGGAAGGTTGACTTAATACGGCACCAAACACAAGACCCATTGATGAAACCAAGGGATGCAACTATGGAACAATGCAACGTTCAGTATTAAAGCAATTCAAGTCACCTGGCCAAGTCCAACTTTGTTTGCAACTCTTCCGCCTGCGACACTTTCTAAGAAAATACCACAGAGATGGCGGTTAACAAATAGTAAAATATCAACAGGGGTTGAGATCATGTGAGATATTTGGCATGACAACGGTTCCAGACATCAGAAAAGCATCAGCCATAGGCAGATACGTGCATATAGACACACAAGCGCATTTGCAAGAACTTCCAAGAAGAACATACATTGTGTAGCGATGTTTTGTCACTCAGGCACAGCTCCATCTCTGTGGTCAGCCTCTGCAAGCAGAACATTGATAACGATACATATGATGCATGCTGGTATGAGTACAACAACACATACATGACAAAGTGAAAGCAGAGTTTGTGTACAAAAACAACAAACTGTTATTTACTTGCATTGCTTGCTCATGGTCAGCTGTTGCTGTTGCCAATGATTGCCTGTAAAACCAAACCAATGAGATCTCATGGCAAACAATGACAAGGTGTTAACAGTCAATAAAACAACAGCAGGGACACGCACAGTCCTTCGTTGTGACATAGAGTGAGGTGTTTCAATGCAATGCAGGATCACCTGAACACGGCACATGCACGTTGAAGCACAACAAAGGTGTCAGAAAGCACATGCTACACTGCAGAAGAGAGTGAGTAATGCTTTTCCAAGGATTATTCTTGCAACCCTGTACTGAATCACAACTACACATAGCTTACATTGAAGCTGTTGTCTGTTATTGTGGAACCAAAACAAAAGCTCTTCAACCAATTACGATCAAGCCGCAGGGCAACAAAAACATTTACTTATTTAAATGGCTTTCTAGATCTCATTTACAAGCTTATACCTTGAATATGGCTGACTGCGAATGATCTACGTTCAGTTACTTTTCCAAATCACTACATTCTTTTCCCCAGTGGCCGGGTGTCTCGAGATTAACCCAACTTGATGTCACATAGCTCGTGCGTTTGGAAATTAATGCTAGAGCAGCTAGAGTACTATGGTTGATGAGTAATGTCAGTTGCAACAATATAATTGGAATAACATATTGGCACCCATCAAATGCCATTTTCAAACTAAAAACTACAAATAAAGAAAGTCATATATAGCAGCAAGTTTCAGTTTTTTAAATCTTGTAAATAGCTGATCAGTTTTGTAGTTATTTCAACTTAAAAATGGCATTGGATGTATGCTGAAGCAAAGAAATGTAAATTAAAAAGAGAAGTCAAATGTTGAACTCGTAAAACAAGAACAAACAAAAAGGCAAGGAGTTACGGCAGAGCTAAATAGTCGATTAACAGCAGCTAAATAGAGATTTGAAACAGATAAACCGCTCATATAGTTTAAAAACATAGTTCATACAAACATTGATGCTGAACTATACCATGGATCAAAAAGCACTGTAATGTCCTTGAGACTACGGCTGTCTGCAATGTCTTTGTTGCCAATCAAACAGCCAATTTCAAACAAATAATCAGTATGGATTGCCAAGTAGCTACACTTATCGAGTTTAATCTACATTTTCTGGATTTCACAAGAAAATATAATAGGTTTGCAGGTAGTCGAGAGAATAAAGAAAGTAATTGCTGTGCTTTCTAAACCAAAAAGCACCCTCTACCAATTAGCTTTTCAGAAAAGATATCGATTTGTTACCACAATTTAGCTGCTGCAAATCAACCTTTTAGCTGCTGTAATAGAAAGTGAGCATGTGTCAATCACGGATGCAATATGTAACAGTTAGCAGTGTCTCACTGGTGGTTGTGATGATTGGCCTCCATGTCCTGCTGCAGCCCAACTAAACTGTAAAAAAGAGCAGAGACGAAGTCAACCTAACACAGTCCTAACTGAAAGCACTTCAAATGTCTGAGAGCACGAGCGCTAGATGCAACCCCGCTCTTAGTTGGCAATCAAAAAAGAACATCAACAAACCTTTCCTGCTTTTTCTTTAATTTCTCTTTGAGCTGGATAAAGCAAAGGGTCAAACATATGAGGGATTGTTAAATTTGTTACAAAGCTCTGCTAAATTACTCTTGGCTACATTGAAGGTGTACTCCAAGCACAGACGACCCAACTATGATCATCACGCAACTAACAAAAACCATTGCAGTGCTAATCTGACAGAGCTGGTCCCTCACACCAAAGCGACTTGCGTGTAGTACATTGCATAGCCATTCACTTCATAATACTACAGAATATTTCACTTCTATTGCTTGGTACCATTCTGAAAATGAGCAGCACCTTATCAATGCAACAGCCAACAGCTGATCATAATTTCTTAAAATGTTCAACAAAATAGAATCAGCCACTTAACACACGACAAATGCATGGAGTGAGTACCCTTATTAGCATAAATAATATGCACATCACATTACCGATTCGGTTTCTTGGGAAAGATCATCGATGCGGCGTTTGCTAGTTTCCTAAAACAGACAACAGACAGACAATCACTCTACACATTACCATCTACCACCAGAGTAACACACTCTTCATCATCCTGGACATTATCAGGATGGATGATCATCTATTGATCGCTATAATTATATCTATTGATCATCACATTGCAGCATACCTGTTCAGAGAGTAACTGCTGCTGGAAAAGCAACTTCTCTTCTATTTCAGTTCTTAGCTCAACTTCAAGGCCTGACAAAATAAGCAAAATGAAATATAAATCTAATTAACAGCTAATAAAATAGCAGCACATCCTATAAACGTACTTAATGCTAGCTTGCATGTGTTGCATAGAATGTCTGAAAATGTTCCAATTATCCTCTTTGTCAATGTCCTCCTAGATCAGACAAACGGTCATGCCAGGGCTACAATTTTGAGATTTAAGAGGAGCTCACCTGAATGAGAAGCTGATTTTCCGTTCACGATTGATTTCAGCTAAATAAATCAAAATTAAATTGCTAACTATGAACCATGGCATGAAGAGTGACTGTGAGTCATCAAACATCACAGCAATTCCATGTCAGTCTCACCTTGTCATTAGCATCCGCGATAGCAGCCAGCAATGTGGAGTTGCTTTGCAGGATGTCATCATCGGGTCTTACATCACCTTCTTGTTTGATCTCACAATGGGCCTTGGTGTTCCTCGACAATTCATCCAGAATCACGACCAGTTGCTCTGCTGAGTTTGCGCTTTCACTGTCAGACACAAGACTGTTGCCACAGTCAACATGTTCCTTCTGCATTTCTGCACACAAATGATTGTGTATACACGTTAACAGCAAGCTATGGAATGTAACAAATCTTGACAACAAGCAAATAAATTATCAATTTACAAGCCAAGATATGGCAGCTATGAATAAGGAACTGGAGATGTTTTACTCTCAACCAGAAAAGAATTACTTGCTTCTGTAGGGTAACAATCAGAGGTAGATAGCTAGGAGACTTATTAGCTGCCCTGAAAATACGACAGGTGGTAAAGCTTCACTGCATGAGACAATCTCCTAACTCTACAAACTAGAAGAAGAATGGTTTACTTAAATATTATCTTTTTGATATATTTAGCCTTGGTTTTAACTCATTGTAGACCAAGTTTGTGAAGACAATTGTCATAATGGAGGTCAACAAACATTTATTGCCACTCACAAATGACAAAGAAAAATCATTGTTGTACCTTCAACTGTTGCTTGCAATGCAGCATTGCGTGCTTTGAGGTGACGCAATTCATCATCCACATAAGCGGGCTGTGCTCCTGCGTCTTGCACAATTTTCAGATGGCGCTGAGCTTCTTCTTTCTCACTTGCAAGCTGAAATAATCAAATCAGCAACACGCAGATTTGCAATGAGCTATGATGACCATGTTAACTGCATAACAAGTCATGCCAGTGCGCGATAATCAGTCATTCAGAGCAAGGCAACAAATGCGTCTTGTGTCGAGATCTAGCCCTGGTGATGTTATGATATGACGTCATCTCAAATTACCCGTGATAGCTCCTCTAGGAGGGTCTTGTTTTGAAGTTTGAAATCTTCCTCTTGCCTCTAAAGTAGCAAAACCACAGCAAACAACAATCAGAATACCGTAGTTATATATCGTCAGTAGTTAATGACAGATGTTAATGCATACTTTGAAATTGAAGCAGCTTTGTTTTTAAGTAGCTCCTTCAACATCAACTTTTTGGGTCACATCAACTCATCATTGGTTACCTGCTGTGATTGCTATCCAGCATATAAGGTCCTCATAAAGACGCATGGCCATTCACAAACAAATAATAAGTTACTAAACATCACCTGCAGCTGTTTGTTGATGCGTTCATTCTCTTCTTGAAGATCCTCATGCTCCTAGTAATTGCAAAACCATTTATCATCATTTCATCCTCAGAGCCGCGCACTCTGCTAGTATCCTCACCATCTTAATTGTCAAACGTGTGCTAATTACATCCTATTCAGATGTGCAAATTCATGTATTATTATTGCATTTTCACAAATGTGGGGTTCTGTGGCATTTAGAATCAGTTGTGATTACATTCAGGCATATCTTACCTTCTTATTGCCTTTTCTGCCAACCTGCCAATGAAAATAAATTGTCGTATTTGAGTGGAGGGAAAATATAAGCATCTAACAGCATAACTTTGTCTTTTCTTGAAAGACATGTTCAACGCAGCAGCCATAAAAACAGACTTTGCAGCTGAGTAAATTCATCTGAAACATTGTGAGATTAGCATTCTTGGCACATTGCTATTGTCAAATCAACCGGACATAACAATGCTGTCCAGCTATTGGTCTAAGTGAACTTGTGCAACACAAACGGTTCAACTTTCAAACTTTGAAATCTGAACTTTTGTGTTTAACTATAAAAACAACAATGAGGCCTTCTCTAAGCAATTACAGCTTGAAAGCTTAAAAGAATACAACTGAGCTTGTAGAAAGTAGTAACTAATCTGAGATCACTAAACCAGAGTGGCAAAAAGTGAGAATACGAAGGCTTACTTGAAATCCAGAAAACTTCAACCCTTTGATAGACTTTTGAGATTCTTTTTCTTGTGTTAAATCTAAAGGACAAGCAGTGAAAGATAAGGCAACTACACACAAGACATTGAGATGTGTGGATGATGTGGCAGCAGTGATCTCTTCAGGTCGATAGGCTGCTATTGATCACCAAAACTAATGAGCTGCAAGACAATTGAACTACGGTACTGTGATGCAATCCTGGTCAAGGGAATCAAACCCTATCCCCTTCTAAGTTTTCATTGTTACAAAATTCCATCATACAGTCAAACCTGTATTAACGTCCACCTCTATAGAGCAGCCAGCTGTGTATAAAAGTCACTCTTCATAACCCTAATATAACACTTTCTATAGAAATCAACCAGAACAGAAAGGCCACCCGTCTATAAAGGTCATTTTCCTCAGGTCCCAGAGGTAACCGATATAGACAGGTTTCAAGGTAGCAACACAAGATTCAGACAGCAGCCTGACACACACAAAAGCATGTCACAAATGTCACACACCTGTCTGGGCCTTCTTCAACTTTGAATGCAACTCATAGTTGTCTGTTCTCAGTTGCAGAAGCTGCTCCTGCAAAATAAAAATGTCATTTTTGTAGACCTGAATTACACTATACCAGATAGGCTATCAGAGTAGAATGAGTCTGTAACGGATAGCCTGTTACACTACACAGCTCCACTCCTATCTGGCACGATTTTCACTCAGCTCCATTAGCTTAACTGGTATGTATAGTCTAACCCAGGCCGCCTTGGTGATTATCAGCACTGTCATGTCTTCTGTGGTCTTCTGAGAGCCAAGACAGACCAATGTTGCTGTTAAAGGGAAAAGCCAGATTAGAGAAAATGGGACTATCGTAGGTTGAGGTACTCCAAGAGCTGTGATCACTTTGTGATCGAAACGCCTTCTCAGGGATGATTTTGATTTACCAATGTATTTGCTGGCAAGGGCTATAGGCACATGCCTGTTCAACGGCTGTGCAAGGCATTGTTTGCAAAGTATCTGGAAATCAGTTGGCTAAGCCCAAATGGGAAAACTCTAATGTATAATTATTACATGATGATTACAAGAATACATTGACATTGGATGTGCACCCTTACTACAATAATCATACATCCTTTATTCATGGACATAATTATGCTTTTCTCAAAATTTAAGTGCTGTAATGAAATTGTTGCTGTCATAACATTAGGTGGTGCACTGCAATCTGAGATATGCTGTTTTTCGTTCTGTTTAGCCCAACATTTCGGTCAACTGCCAAAAATATGATGACCAGGTAGTTGTCTCAGATGCAGCTCAGGAGACGGCAGACATTGCCAGAGTCTGCATATAATTTCTAAAGGGTCTTGTTATCATGTCGTACGTGCAGTTACAATGATGTGACGACGTGAAGTGCCTCCATCATAAGATTTGGAACTTCCGTTGAAAATTCGAAATTCCAGTGTTTTGGAAGTCTGGCCAAGGCACGTTTTGGCACAATTCCAAAATTCTACTATCTTTCATCTTCAGATGCTTTCAGGGGCCTCAAAGAAGGGTGTGCCTGGCAGCCCCATTAATGTTGTTAGCCTACCGCGTGCTTTGTATTTGCTATTTTGCTAATTCAAACACGACCGTGAAACACAAGCATAGTTTATTGCACTTAGTTGCATGGTCACGTGCAAATGTCTTGGAGGTCGTATGACCTTGTAGACAACGCAAACCATCTACAGCCTCCAGATCACAGCATCACACCCAGCAACAACAGACTTTGACAGTTTGACTTTGACATGAACACATGTCTACTTTACTGAGCATTTGCAAGGTACGCGGAGCGATGAAAGAGGTGATGGTCTGCTGAAGTCCACTGGCAAGAGCTAATGCGAGATGCCCGCTTCAACAGCTTAACATTGCCGTGTCTTTGGTAAGCAAGATATCATAACAAGTCGCTGACTCTCTGTGTTTACAACTGATCAACTTACAACCTATTCGCCAACGGATAACTTTTCATGAAAGAAATGAGCAATACCGCAGTAGAGGGGCAATCGCGTTACATGAAGATTAACACATTGCAGCATTGTAAGTGATATGACATGTATCAATATAGCATCTCAGACCAACCTGCATGCGCGCAAATTCCTCATCCGAGAGCCCTGAGGCCGCCATGTCCTTTGAGGAAAAACCAACTCAATCAAATGAAGCAAACACGCCTCGCTCAGGTCTTGTTCATTGCACCATCTCGAGGCTATCTCAATGTAAGGCATCCATTGATCTGGATCATGCATTTAGCTTAAACCCAAATTGCATTCGTACTAATAGAACTCCTGCTTTCTGAACAGCAGATCCTATAACCTCAAGAGTTTTGAGTAGGATTTCATTTTCGGAACGGCTTGACTGTAGTTAGTACACAAATCCCTGCATTCTTCATGCTACACATTGTGGCAGTTACACTTACTTACAAGAATACTAGGTGAAATTTGTTTGACTAATTCCGGTGCGCATATCACCAAACACATTCCACCCGTCCATCCATCAGCATGATTTCGCAGGACAAAACACAATAAATCCATAAGACACAGCAACAACAACAACAACAGACATGTGGCTGTTTCAAAGGTGTTCATTCCAGTCATTCTATCACAGGAAAGTGCTTGGTCTCTTTGCAACAAAAGTCGACTTGAACTGCGATTTGACAACCCTATGCGGCAGAGGGAAGCGGATCTTGGAGTTCTGCAAGCAAAACAAATCACCTGGTGATGATATCAGAAATGATCAAGGAAAGCAATAACCCCACAATTAAATGATATTTCATCTGTAGATGACAAATTATCTGCAACAAAAGTAGATGCATTTCATCACAGTCTTGATGCCACCGATTCCTTTAGCAAGTAAATATTGAGCACGCAACACAAAAAATTAGCTGCCACTCTGCCCATTTAACTTGCACACATCAACAACATCAATGGTCTGAGCTGATATCAAGCTTAGAACAACATTCTATGCTGCACTGCTCGTTTCAGCCCCAGCTCAGGGACGGCTCCTAAACAACTGAAATCAATCCATTCGAATGGTTTGAAAATAAACTTTTTACCAATCAGGCAAGCACAGCACATTGGAGATACCCATTTCACAGCAATAATTTCATCAACATCAATCTAAACATAGTTCAGCTTCAAGGCAGTCTTCAAATCCCGCACCAATTTGCATTGTTCAACTTTGACCAGGTTTGAGCGTTGGCACTGTGCGGCGTGTTTTGAAACCGTACACAACCAGAGCCTTGTTGTTTTCCAGAGATAGGAGAATGAGTGAAAATAAGTAGCTTGTGACAAGTTTTGAACAGAAAAGCATACAAAGAGACACTTGTGAAGATAGATCTAGATAAGAGGATCAACTCAAGCTAATCAGCTGTAATGCAACCATAATTACGCTTGAGATTCCTCCTGGCACTCACGTGGAATTGCGTTACATGAACCCTGCGGCACTTGTTGGCAGGCACAACTTCCACTTTGAGGATTTGTATAGAGCTAGTTCTGGCGCGGTGACGGGCAGCCATGTCACGATCTACAAAAATATCAAAAGTGCATTCACAGAAAGAGAGATAACATGGCAATTGTATGAGCATAAGCCAAGCGTCGAGTCGTGTGTTCTCATGATGAGTACAGATGAGAATGAATATATTTGTAAATAACAGGATGATAGAGAACATGCATTCCTATTGGTGTAGAGCATTACCTAATACTATAACAGCAATGACACAACATAATTACACAGTTTTGATTTATGAACCAGAACTTCATGTCAGTCGTGTTGAAATTGAATACACTATCAGCTATCAAGAAAGATTTCAGTCTGGTCTGTAACAAATGCCACAAAATCAACTTGCCAAGTGCATGTCCTACAGGCTACAGACCAAAGGTGGCTAGGCTGACTGCAGCTCCAACAAACAATGGAGAGAATTGATTGTTTTCTACTCACAACAACTTGTCACTGCTCCACCAACAGTCAAGTCACGGTACTCTCGGTACATGTTGTGTGAGCCACTTCTTGAGTCGTAGCGGATCCACAAACCAAAATTCTTTATCTTTGTTGGACTGCGCTCAAACACCTGACAAGATGTGGAAAAAGAGAATTTTGCAAATTTTAAGAGCATCCTACTGCCACCCGCATTTAACAAAAGAGAGAGTTGTGATTTTGAAGATAACGAAATGATAAATGATATTTCATCTGTAGGTGACAAATTATCTGCAACAAAAGTAGATGCATTTCATCACAGTCTTGATGCCACCAGTTCCTTTAGCAAGTAAATATTGAGCACGCAACACAAAAAATTAGCTGCCACTCTGCCCATTTAACTTGCGCTAATCAACAACATCAAGAATCATAGAATGCAAACAGTACAAAGACATGAAGAGACAGTGGAAGTAGTGCCTTATTCATAAACGAAACTTGTTATCTAAGATGCCACAAATTAGTACTGATACATTGTGATAAGATGAAAGGCAACTCGCACCTGCTCAGCAGACACAATTTCACCGACAGACTTCTTCAATTTCTTCAGCTTGCCCATGAAATACCAAAATCGGGACTTCGCAGACACAAGATCAGGTGCGAACACCCTCATCCTGAAAAGCGGAGGGTTAGCATCTGTCTTCGATGGAAGACGCCTTCCAATGATCTTGAACTCCTTAAGCTGCAAACGAAAATCAAAACCAGAGAGTTGATCAGTTGCTAAATCAGTTGACCAATCATGCACTTTTACTGCCGATGCGTCGATGTACGATGGCAATTTGCTGCGGCATCCTTCCTAACAACTGGCGCGGGACGACCACGGATATTGAAGTTAGATGCCTCTGTCATAACTAAAAATTGACAATTACCTAGTGCGATATTCAGTAACAAAATGTTTTAACGTAGTTAGGCCCATCCTATACAGGACTAACAGGCCGACATTTTGCAGAAATAAACATATTCCTGGAGGCATCAGGTAGAAGGGAGACGACAAGGAGATCAGCATGCAAGGGACACTTCTAGAGAATAGTTTTACTTGGCTCTAGAATCGTACAATCTTGGTTAGCGGGTGAGTTTACCTGGCCTAATGCTTTCATGTTGATTGAACACGAGGAGACACGAGAAAGGACGTGAACGAGAAAGAGGGACGAAAGTGAACCTATCCCATAATGCATCTCAAACACGACGAACAGCCTCTTGTCGACGGCAAAGAAAAGCCTCGTCTGAAAGTACTCGTAATGACGTCGGTCCTAAGCTGATCTGCTGTAACAAGGATGATCTGCCATAGCTTTCATCATTATTCCATAAAATACAAATAAAAACTTGCCAAAGGGTATGCCTCTTACTATCTCATTCTCATGTAGCCATTATGATCGTACTTCAGTTTAGAATTGTTCTGTAGCGTCTAGACCTAAGAAGAAGTACCATGCAATACGTTACTTTTCCTTGGTTGATTACAGTATGTACAGTATTTGCCAATTAAAATCGCCAATGGGTTATTAAGTTCCACAATAAATGACGATGATTGATTGATTGACATACTATCATTCTAAGTCCCGTTTGTTCCACCCTAAAAGCCACATTCAATTCATGATGAGACAGCCTCCAATCTTCAAATATTGCGAGTTAAAACGAGGTCACGTTCGTGTACATTAAACTCCAATGGAACAACAGCAATAACGACCGAAACAACAGCAATAGCAATAATAAAATATAATCAGATATTCAGTTGATAGTGACTTCAGATATTCAGTCTATGGTGCCTGTAGCACATTGTACAACCTACGCTGATGCTGTTCCAGTCAACTGCGATATGATTGTGAATTACAAAAGACACTTTGCGTCGAGTGGCACACGAACCCCCGGCAGCATGGATTGCAATCGAGTGTGACGTCGTCAGCGGTCAGGCCGGTGAGCCGCGCGGCTGCACTTTGCAAGTCGGTCATCGCCATGCGGTGCGTCAATCGGCGTTTGCCGTCGGTGAAGTGGTGGTGGTCCCGTTGGCGTCGACCATCATGCTTTGCGCATGCTGTATCATGATCTTCTCCGTTTCAGCCAATGAGATCAAATCAGGTAGCATGTCTTGCAAGGACTGCAGCCTACGATCAAGACAAAACACATCAACACAAGGAACAGCATCGCTTGGCCAATTCATATAAATATCATCTGGCCACGACAAAAGCCACGTGTACGCAATTTAAGACATGACACCCCAGAGTCTTCTCCTACAAGACACCAGTTGTGTTTAATCCAGACTAGTGGAAGTGTGCACCATGCGCATCCTATTCGTGTAATCTTTCTGTTCATATTGTATAAAATAAAAATACGATTGATCAGTCGGCCAATCAGTGAGATTTTACTGTCTAGTGCCTTTCCAACTGACCCGCTGTCTAGTCCTTCACAGTTAGGACATTGGTCGTACTCTCTGAAGTGGCCAACCGTCAACCTCTGAGTCAACACGTCCACGGTGGTCGATTCAGAACGTGACAACTGCAAGAAGAAGGGTGACGACATATGGCATAAGAGATCCATCCATCAATTACACGCAAGAAGCAACAGAGCGCGTGCGCAAGAGCCTCGCAGCCGACCTGCTCCTGTTCTGATGCGAGGGCCTCGTCCCTGACCTCCAGTAGGTCAATCAGCTGTGCCTTGGCATCGTGCATTTGTAATGCTATGTCGAACAGCATCCTGGTTGAAGTAATACAAGTCAGCAAACGGGCAATGATATTATGGAAGCAGACAACATGACGGGAAATGACAGACAGACAGACACTTACCTTCGACGCTTGTGGAATGTATCGAAACGCCTTGCTTTCTGCTGGATCAGCATCTCGACCTCCTTGGTTAGCTTGTTGTATGCCTCGCGTGTTGACCTCCTGAGACGCAGAGCAACATAGAACAAGCAAATCATAACACCAGATAATAAAAACGATGCCAGATGATGAAACGAAGACCATATGAAGCCAGCAGTGCAACTCACTTCTCAGCCGAATGCGTCAGCTCGTCGCAGTTGGTGAGAGCTGTTGTTGAGAAAGAAATGCTTTCAGAGTCAGTCAACGGACATCAATGACTTAGATTCAAAGAATGGCTGTCAAGGGAAAACAGCACTTGCCTCGATTCATGGATCTGTCGCCATCGAATCGGTTGCAAATGCCAACAATCTGGCTGAGTTGAGCCGAAATCACTTCACGACTGCAAAGAGAAAAACAACATATGGAATTTAGCATTTGCCTTTTCGACTGATATGAAACCTACAACAGGAAAACTTGGCAACTTATAGGGCTAAAATATACGCCCATGTATCATTGATGACAAATTGCGCGAGGTGGGGGATTGTACGTGTCTTCGCTCACCTGCTATCACTGACATCAGATAATGCCACGTCCTGCTGCCAGGAATCATCGACAATTTGCAGCAGACGCAGTTTCAGGTCCTCCAGAGTAGCAACCAAATCTGACACTTTGTCAATTCCCTGAAAAGCAGATCGATGCACACAGTCACAGCGACAGCCTTCTTTGCACATGCGTGGAAGTCAGTGTTGCATTCGTCTCATTCTAAGTCTGGCAACAGTCGCTCACGTTTGATGGCGTTTCAGCATTGCTGATTGGTAGATTGAGCGACACTATAAAAAGACAATCACTTAGCAACAGAAATGGACCAGAGCAGCAGCAGTGCATCAAGCGAAGAGGAACGACACAAAATCACGAAATGTAACATAATAAGGACTTCAAATCAAAGCAATCAATCAAAATAACAATAAAAGCAAAACTATGACAAATGACATCAATTAGTCAGTCCTAATGAAAGCCAGGCTCCATAAATACCGGCATCAGAAAGATCGATCAACCGCTGCAACTCAAGATTGTGCTGCCTGGAACTAAATATTGAGAAACAAATCCAATTAGCAATCACATAACTATGGCGTCCTCTGTCAATATAATTATGTAACACAGCGGCTAAGATCACAATGACAGCTGTCAATCAACTGACCTCCTGTTTAACATGGCTTTGGAGTTCGTGCTCAAATGCCACAGCTTGTGATTGGCGTGTTGGTTTGTCACGTGATAGACGTAATAGAATCTGTAAAACAACATCACTTGATATTGACCATGCTTCAAAAATGCTAGAGCTGCTGGTGAGACATTATCACCATGGTGACTACAGGGGTGTACCTGAGTGCGGAAAGAGCAGCGTCCAGCGCGTGGCAGCAATGGTGAGCATCTGTGGCAAACAGTTGCAGGTCAAATGCGTTGGCCGCATGTCCCTGGATGTCAAGAAGACATTCAAGTCGTGAATAAAACGATGAAACTCAAGGCCGCCTTCTTATAAATGTATTCAGAATAGAAGAGAACTATCATCACCTTGGCAACAGCAAAATCCATATCTAGCTTGGTCTCTTTGGCAAAATTCAATGGTTTGGCTGAAAATGAAAACAGAAAATGTTGAAATCAGCAGACATGATTAATCGCAAGTAAAACATGTCATTCTCCAAACATGAAATAGCAAACGACCTTCACTAACGTATCACTCTCATTTTCAATGTGCCCTCAGACTCAGATGAGTTCTCCACCAAAATCAGAGGGCTTGAGGCCTGAACAAGAAGTCAAAGGAATAATACATTTTAAACACATCTGAAATCCAAGGCAACAAAATCATACACTTAACATAATCCAATTCACCGATGTATTTGACGGCAGCATCTTGAAAGATGAAATGCATCGATCCCGATAGAAGATAAGCTGTCTGTCAGTCAACATATCCGTTTCCTTGGTAACGGCATCTTGGAAATCTGCAAAGCTATGTCAGAACAGCATATCAAATCGACATGATAGCCAAGAACGGTCAAAAGTTTAAAGATTTACAAGTCAGATAGAATGGGAATCACCTTGCGTCAGGCGACGTGTAAATTGTATGGAAAGTAGAAGTGGATGTGTTGAACAGGCAAATGATCTGGAAGCAACACAGAAAAGCACATCATATTATTATTATTATGTTAGAATATTATAATAAAATCACATAATTAAGATCATAAAACTACAAGTGATCCCAATCAAGATATGAAGAAACAATTGAAGCATTGATGATATAATGACGAAGGAGCTATAGCGATGATGCCAATGCACTCTTGAAGACAGTAAGATACAAGACCATGAATGCTTCCATTGTGTTCCTTTCCACATCAGAAATAACAACAAACAGCTGAGTAGCAACAATTGTATAAAAGTAAAAGCCATCTGCTTTAAACAATTAAATAATCGCGTTCTCACTCACTTCCTTGTAGCAAACAACCGTTTGTTAAGTAGAACCATGCAGCCGCTTAATAAGGCAAACGTAATAAGAATGGTAGTGAGGTGGTTGATTGCCAATCATTGTACGAGGTGATAATCAACTGATACTCATTGTCAAAGTGTATCATACGCTTGAACTATGATTGAAATCTCAATTGTCAGCATTACTGAGGCACATCTTACAATTGTCGCTGCGTGCCAACAAAAGGATTGAGTGAAAACGCTCCAGATGTCAATTATTGTCAATGGTATTAAAATCATAAATATTGGCAAAACAAAGCTAACAAGCCAGTAGTACCTTTGCATTCACCAGGAATGACACACGGCTGAGGTATTGCTCAAACGCAGTAGACATGTGCGAGTCGGTACGCAGCAGGCCTTGAATAATTGGCACCACAAGCGACCGAAGACCGGCTGATATGCGGCTAGAGCCTGGTAAGGTCTCAGAATACTCAATTGGACCACCGTGCTTTGCCTGGACACCCGAAATGACACTTGGCTCCTTATTGCTGATCATCTCAAACCTGTCAATCACGGCCAATGTAACAATTCAGAACCCCAAATGAAACAAGCCCACTGTCAACGGAGAAATTATTACAAAATCAGCTCACATGGTGTGTCGGTTGGCTCTTTTGCCGTATGGTCTGAAGGGCAATTTTCCGGTTGCGCACTGATAGAAGGTGCACCCAAGGCTCCACAAATCAACCTACATGTATAAAACAAATCAATGACAACAAAATACAGAAGCACGTTGCTATAGCCAATCACCAACTATTGTTGAGTTCATTATTGTTCATAAAATAAGTGTAAAATATAAAAATCCTTTCTCCTTCCACATTCATGAATCTATCTATCATTTTTTCGCCATAAAGCAGTTGTAATACACCTATTTTTGAATCCAATAAATACCGTATTTACCAACATTTTTCATAACATTTGCTTGAGTGTATTACGACAGCAACCAACTGACCATACGCTACATATATGTAAGCCTAGCCTGAGTGTGATTTGTGCCATATTTTCAAGTATTAAGTTGTCTGAAGTAGTTTAGCATGGTCAGTGGTCACGGGTTATAAATGTATGGTGAACATTTGTGGAAATACAGATCAGTGAGCTTAAAATTGCTGATGAGGAGCCACTCAATGTGTTGTCCTATTTTCTTCCATTGCTCCAAACCATGGCCTTATATAAGCTATTGCTTACTCTTGAGATTGGTCAAGCAGGTTACAACAAGGATACTTGTTGAGCAGTTTTGAGTTCCTTTTAATGGTAGACATAATTCGTGGTAGCGTATAGTTTAGCAAGTTAGATTCAAGAGATCCAATTATCATCAGTTGAAAACTAAATTCTGACAGATTCCTCTGCCCAGCCAATTGCCTGTTCATAGACAACCAATCGTAGTGCAGTTCAAGACGCATCAAAAGCATCCGACGGTCAACATGATGCATCGACTCACGGCAGCTGTAAACTTCTTTCCAGAAGACTTTTTCAAAACAGCTTGCTCGTAGATGTCGGGATGCTGCCGTGAAAAATATTCAAGCTCATTGTTAGTAGATCTGCTATCATCATTCAAACAGAAAAAGAAGCGGCATGAAAACGCATTCAGCAGTTCATGTAGGTATTAAGCAAGGACAAGCACAAACCAGATACTCCTCCGTTCCATAAATCGAAGTGAAGTGATCTTCATTGTCCATGTGACGTGCTGCACCAAAGTCAGTGAGCTTGAACCTATAGCTAAAAAGTCGCAGCACAAATCTTTAAAATAGGGTTTTAGCGTTAAATTAAGCAACATAGGCACTTAAGCAGTGTCGGATTGCATAAATAATCTCTCAATTAGCTTTGAATGTTGGCTGAATTGTTAAAATTGTCACGCTTAATGTTATATCAAAGAGTGTTCCATCCAGAATATAATATAATTATTCACATTTCTTAATATCTTTTGATCAATGTTATTCCGTAATCATAGCCAACCAACTGAACAAGATCAATGTTTCCTAAAATGAATGGATTAGAAATGTATGCTTTAAAGCTCCTATTTCAATTTGTTAGCTGAAGCAATTGAACTGATAAAAACAGATGCTAGTTGTCGTGGTGATGCTAATTGGCAAAATGAGACCACTTCTAGAAGAAAGTAAAGGGAATCAAAACTGCCAATCAACCTGCCATTGTCCTGGAGTTGTCCAAGGATGTTCCCTGGCTTGACGTCGCGGTGGACAATGTCATTCTGCCTGAGGTAACTCATGCCAGCAGCTGGGGAGAATTGAAAGAGAGGCTATATTGAGATTACAAGGTACTTGAGTAAGACAACCAATCATAGTCCATGCATGCCTGTTTGAACATCGTAATAAACGGCACAGGCATGTATCAGAATAAGCCAATCAGATGCTTCCGATTCAGATCTGCCAAATCATGCAGTCCATAGGTACACCTACTGATATCTCCAATTGCCACCAAGAACTGGCTGTCACCCAAACCAAAGTGGTTACTTGGTCGCTCCAAAATGCTTTGCAAGCTAGCATCGCATAGCTCCATCACGAGAACCATTGTCTTGAGACTACTCTGAAAATGCATCAACCACAATCAACAACCTAAGTAACATCTCATAACACAGCAGGGATACAGATGACCCACAATCAAACCTAATTAAATTATGCAGCAGATCTCAATTAATATAATATCACGGCCTAATTAATATCATGTTCTTTGAGATGTCACAAGCATAAAATCAAATTTAAAAATAGTTGGTTTGACTTTTTGCATTTTTTTTCCAATGTAAGTAATTAATTATAACATGAACATTGAACAATGTCTTCTGTCAACCAGTTTTACTTGGCTTTAGTTAATAGGAATATTGTACACAATAACTACAAATAGGAAAGGGTCAGTTTTGCTCAGAATAGAGAGAGATGGTGAAAAACAGTGAGCATGTTGTAGCTTAATCACAGCAAGTTTCCCGTGGAACAGATGCCGCGCCTTAAATAGCAGTAGTAAGAGCGGTCCATTTGTTTGGTGTGGATTTAGACAAAAAATGAAAATGCTAAAAGGTGACGCCTGAAATGTTTCTGCAGTGGTCTCATATGTCTCATCTCATCTAAAGAAAGACAATTTGGAAATCAAGCCAACTGAAGGCACAAGTATTCTAGGAGGGGTAGGGCATGCCTGTGCGTCCGCTCATGTCATGTTATATACAGTCGTCAATGGCATTGGTGTCAAATGCTTTCAGAATAGGGACAGGTTGGGAGCATTCTGTCTGCATTCTGTATGCTGGATTATTATCACGCAACTGTTGATACCACGTTGATACCTCTTCCTCGATGGAATACAGCTCTACAATATTGGGATGCTTGAGCTTCTTAAGGACTTCAGCCTCTCGCATTCGGATCTCATGGGGACGTTTTTGTGCCTCGGAGTTGAGCACTTTGGCAGCAAACTTTTGACCAGTTTCCTAAAGACAGCAAAGGATATTAGGCAACTAAAACCTTCATGAAAGCAACTTGAGATTTCCATTCAATAGTAGGGAAATTAGTAGGTACAGTTTAGAAAATTTGAGGCTAGACATAGTTTGGCTCCCAATTGCACGAGTTGTGTTTACATTTTTGCAAACCAAACTTCTCTTTAAGTAAGCGACTCCTTTGTGAGCTGATTAACAACAATGGGCGTCTGGGTTTACTTTTCATTTTAAAATGATCAAGTTAAGTTTCGATCAAGATTATCCTTGGATGGACCTTGCATGAATACATTATCTTTTATCGAGGTGTTCATATTGTCTCACAAGAAATTAAATAATTAATTATGATTTACTTGAAAATGAGTCCTGTTGTGATTATTTCACTGAATTAATTTAGCTGTTTCTCGTAACGCAGTGTAATGGTTTTACCCAAGGTTTTACCGTTGTTGTCTCATGGTGATTCTCTTTGTAAAATCACACGAAACTGTTTACTGACAAAAGCAATAAAATAATAAATCTGTTTCCTGTCGCATTTCTTCTCTGCAAATGATCACAAGGGAACTTCCAGCTACACACAGGTGTTATTTTTGAAGACAAGACGCCTTAGACCCAGTCCTTTATCAATCAGGAAGATCAGATTTCAAAAAAGTCAAAAAGTAGAAGGAGAAGATCTCAAAATGAAAAAAATTCAATCAGATTCATAACTTTCAACATCGATTGGCAAGATATCTGGAATAAAAGGTTTTGGGATTATGAGCACTTTAATTGTATCTACATATGCTACAAGGTACACGCGACTGAAAATACGAACTAAAACGCCACAAAGAAATAGAGTTAACTGTTCAGAATTGGGACAACCCGAAACCAACAGGATCATATTTCTGTATATAGAAAGTTATTAACCGGCAGTTTTAATTTTGATTTCATTGTTATCGTTACTTTCGAAACTGGTAATATTTCCCTATTATGTCTGAACACCACTGTGATTGTAAATTTTGTTAGAAGAATTAGTTTTGTCGATATTGAAACTACTCCCGCAAGCAGTTTCGTACTACTATTATTACGTTGATTTTCTGAGTTTCGTATGAGCCATTAGATTTGTATATAAGGAGCAGCCTAATTCGTACTCAAAATTCCTGTTCTGCAAATTGCACAGTCCAAGGACTTGAGCAGCCAGCTCTATTGTGACAAGCCGCTGAAGAAAGACAAAGTCGTTGG